>JALBZZ010000018.1:0-118163 GCA_038051095.1 Globisporangium irregulare
CCAATACTAAGACTAAGACAAATTCAGCACGATTGGCTCTCCGAGCACAAGCTGAATCATTGGGCGCTAATCTGTAATTATGTTCAATGGAAGGAGCCGCTCGCTGGGCTGGCTCTCGCCGGCGTAAAGTACGCTCCGGCTGCAATGCTAAGTTCGGCGAACCTTTGGTTCGGCCGTAAAGCTATTGCGCGAATTGAGTTCGCCTTGGTTACGGCGGTTTACCCAATGGTGTAAACCACCGTGTGTACCCCGTTACATACCGGTTATATGCTCGCAGCGGGAATTGAATCCGCACTACGATTATTGCCACTCGCAGCCTGCATCCACGCAGTACGAGCGCTGTCCTCTTGCTTCTGGTGAGTGTGAGAGTGAATGTGGCGGGTTTTTTCTTACTTTTTGTGTGGGGATGTGCGAGGAAGGTACATCCGGCGACTGAGCAAACGACTTTGTATCGGCGTTTATCACTCTTGACCACTTTGAACGGGCGCATGACTCGGGTATGGTATTTTCCCACAGCTTTGACGATGCCCTCCTTGCTCACATAGGCGCGCATGAGTACGGCGATGTCAACTTGGTCTTCTTCGATTTCGTCAATTGCATTTGGTTCGCCGTCATCATCAAAGTTACGATATGCATCCAGTTCTTGGGCTTCTTTGCGCATGCGCTCTTCCATGTCGGCTTTACGATCAACAATGGCGTTCTTCGCACCTGTTCGCTATGAGTCGAATTTGGAAATGATCGATGCACGCGCTTTGTTCAAACTGAACCTTACGTCAAAATGTCTGTTGTGAAAGTGCATCGCATCTTTGATCATGATCTTCAACGTTTTGTGTTTGCATTTGCTCATATTCTCCTTGTGCCATTTTCTCGACGTTTTTGTAGAAAGTTCTCACTTGTAACCTTCTCCTTACACGTTTTACAAAGACTCCAAGTGAAATTCTTCTATTACTTTTGAACAGGTCTTTCGATCGCTCAGACAATCTTAAAAATTCTCACCAATGTGTTGAGAACTTTCTTCGTTGGATAAAATTCCCATTCTTAGTCAAAATGTAACTTACGAATATTTAATGTATTTTACGTTATATTTTTCGAGGGCAGATTTTTTATTTACGGATGAAAGAGGGACATTTTTTATTACCCCATTGTTTAAATAGTACTAAATATATGGCTATCAGAATACATCGTAATTGTGTTTTCTCCCAAGAGTAATCCTGTAGAAATTACTCTTCACGTTCATCCTTTTGTCCGGGCCAAGTATTACATACGGCTTCGTGCTGTTTAGTAGTTCTGAAAAGTGCTACATTCACTACTTATCCATTGAAGTGCGATATGGCAAGCACAGCTATCACCCTCCATTTGCATAGTTATTCCCGAACACTGTAACAAATTCCTGCTTATCAAAACGTATGGAAACCACCATGAACATCATGGCAAAACAACAAGGAAGTGCCCGCATTACATTACAGCTCTATCAGCGACACGCACATCAACAAGTCGTAGAATGATATTTTGCGTTAATAACGTTGCGTAAGTTGTGTGTGAACATTTATCGACACACGTGTGCGAAGAAAGAATGGTCCTACCTTGCCGTTGTCCTGTGTATCGGTCAATTGGAATTGGTCAATTGGAAGCACAATGCGAATGGGAGCATCTCCTTCCATCTCATCACCGCTCGTTTCACGCCATCCGGCTATTGAACATGTGGATCTTCTCTGACCGGAGCAAAGCGCTTTCGCGATGCGATGGTACCAAATCACTCGCAACAGGCTCAGTATGGCGACAGGTACGAGGCTCATTCGGAGACCTGACGCGCGCGCTTACAACTTGCGTTGTGACATGGCTGTGCCAGGGGTCTGGTGTGATCCCAATGCAGCGCGCGCATGTGGCGGCTGCGAGCAGAGAGCTCAATGGACGCCACCACACGTACAGTTAGTTACTCCAGTATTATCAGCATGCCGTCCAGACTGTCAAAGAGCCACAAAATACAGAACGCTGGCTGGCTCGTCAGCTCGTCGCCCCTTCGCGCACCGATCATGCCACTCTTCTTCCTGTGCTCCGCCTGTCTCTATCGGCAGCAGAGCGTGGATTTTTTTCCAGTCACGTCCGCACACACGCGCGCCGTGACGTTCTGATCCACACGCGCGCCACGGCCCCACGAGCTCAGCTGCTGGCGCTCGGCACGCCATTGTGCGCAAGAGCCTAACAAACCGAACGAGCGTGTCTCTCTCGCTCGTGGTCGGACTGTCTGTCTGTTGATAATTGCGAGAGCTGGCTGTCCGTGTGTTCGTCCCTTCAAGGAGTTCCGAATTCCGGATGGCAACTGTCGTGACCTCACTGCTGGCCCGCCCGCCCGCGTTGAGTGGCAGCATTCCAGCACTCCAGCATTCCAGCATTCCATTCGCCTCCCAGACGTACCAACAGTGAACTTGCTTGCTGAGCGAGCGAGCGAGCGCCTTCCTGTCTGTCTGTCTGCCTTCAGCATCGGAACTGAAGAGAGAAAGAGAGAGAGAAAGATGGAGGAGCTCGTCGCGTTCGAGTGCGCCACTCCCACGAAGCGCGTGCGCATCCGCAAGTTCCCCGCGCGCCGCCTGCCCAAGCCCACGACGGAAGAAGCAGCAGCAGAGGAGAAGTGCAAGCGAGCGAGCCCCGCGCCGCTGTCGACATCGTCGTCGTCGTTTTCGCTCTCGCAGGAGTGTGAGCGCGAGCCGAGTCCCACGAGCGTCGGCGACAGCGCGCTGTTATTACCACACGTCTACAGTCCGCCGCATGCTGGCCGCGAGAAGGTCGTGCTCATTGAGCAAGCTGAACGCCAGAGCAATGACGACGCGAAGCAGGACGACGATGTCGACATGGAGACAGAAATGATGCAGGTGGCGACGCGCAAGCCCACACGCCGGTGTTTCAAGAAGAAGCCAAAGGCACAACCGCATCACCAACAACAACAGCAACAGCAGACTCAGACGCAGAGAGTACGACAATACAAGAGCGAGGGCATCATTCTCCTGGACGACTTTCCCGATACGCTGTCGCAGAGCCAGCGGCCGAGACAGAAGAAGAAGAGCGAAAGCGTGAAGCTCATCGACGACTTCCGCGTGTCGTACCTGAAGAAGGCGCCGCGCCTGCAGAACGAGACGCTGCGGGACTTCCTCTGCCGAGACGCGCATCACCAGCGCCACCTCACGTGGCAGAAGTTACTCGAAGCCGCGCTCTCGCTCGACCAGCTACACGCGCAGGACGTGGTACACGGCAGCTTGCAGTGCCGCAACATCCTCATCTCGGCTGACGGCTCGCAGCGCGCGCGTGTGCGCAACTTTGGCGCGCTGTACCACCGCCAGGAGCGTAGCAGCAGCGCCAGCTCCATGGAGACGACGAGCAGCCAGCAGGACCTAGACGATGACCACACGGCGCGCTGGATCGCGCCTGAGTGTCTGGACGGCGCAGAGAGCACAAAGGAGTCAGACGTGTTCTCGCTCGGCATGTGTCTGCTGGAGGCCGTGACGGGCGCGGAGCCCTGGGGCGCAGTCTCGAGCGGCGTGGCGCGCGTGCTACAGTCCGTGGGGCGGCTGCCGCTGAGACCCGCCGGCTTCTTCCAGAACGACCAGTGGGACCTCATCGAGCGCATGTGCGCGCGCGACCCGCTCCAGCGCGCAGACATGGCGTTCGTGATCAAGCACCTGCGTCGGTTCGCCGCGCAGGAGCAGCGCGAGCGCGTGAAGCAGCAACGAGAAGCGCCGACCGTGCTCTATTGCGGGTCATGAACGTGATTTGTGCGTGCATGAGATGACATCCATTTAGACACTCTCCACAGAGATCGAAGTGTAGCAACCCTTTTGGACGCATGTATACTAAGTTAGTGAGAGCAATAGATCCAAGACACAGGCCATCTCTCGTGAACAATGTCAGCATCAGTATCATGTGATACCAACGCCATTTGCCTTCCATGTTCTGCTTCTGAGCATGTCCTATGTGCTGTGAAGTGAATGGAAGAAGCTAGTAGGTCCAGTAAAAGCAACGCAGCGCCATATGTATCAATCAATAAGCAATCGCAACCAGCTTCTTCCTTTGATGAAAAGTGCCTTACAGGAGGGGGGTAAAACGTTCTTGAAGATGCTACGCACGGTGGGAGTACCATCAGCAAATTGGAAGCACCAAAAAGGAGTCACACGCGCAAATGGACCTTCTCGGAAGCTCCGTGGGCAGACTGGTTGAGCGGTGGCTTTCTTTCCCACGACTGCGGGACGTACTCATGCGCAGAATCATCCACCACTCGACGCTCTGCATTCCCTGGTTTTGTCTCAATGCACGAAAAGTGCTGACGAAACAAGCGAAGCACTGTGGACATCAAGACAAAACAGGGTACGATTACTGTACAGGTTGGCAGAGAATCCAGCTCAGTTGGTATGAAAACTTTTTGTCACAGCAAAGCTCAAACTGCGACAAAAATCTTCTCACTCAAAGCTCTCGATGCATGATGTCTTTGTCAATGCCGCAGCGGTAAATAATAACACAGAAGACATGACAAATGAGCAGCTGAAGCAGGTGAGCTGGCATTCTGACATTCTGAATGAATGACGAGAGAAAATGGAATGCGTGCGGTGCTGCCTAGTTAGCCAAATATTCGAATGCGTCGTTCCTCTTTGTCTCGTTATGCTGCAAGTGTCCAACAGTTGGACGCCTTCAGGAAGGAACTCCTGCTTTACGGTACGAAGAGGTCTGACTGAGCTGAGCTGGCGCGAATCGGTTGGCTGCCACCAATACACGCACTGGAATGCAAAAGACACGTTCGCTGCGTGTCGATCGATCGATCGCTCATAACCAGTCGAATGAATGATAATGGGGACGATCATTTAGTTCGGGCAAAAGCAACTCCGCTCACTCAGACAGACAGACAGGGGCCAACCACGAGAAAGGAAGAAAAGAAAATGGATCCTGTCACGCACGTGCAAAGTCCACCTACGTGCTGGGTACAGTCAGACGGTTTATTAGGCACAGGCAAAGTAAATATTCACAAGCACCAGCAAAGCGTCGCGTTGGATCGTCCGCCACCTTCTGGCGAGCAGATATCTCCCCTCCATCAAAAGGTGGTTATCGCATCCGCTCATGTTGTATGTGGTTATCACGACAACGAGAAAGCTAAAAAATAAATATCTCTTTCCTTGTTTGTGGGGTTTTGTTTATGTGTACACGGCCAACGCTTACGTGGCCTGCCTGCCGGATCCTACTTCTTACTACTTCTTACTACCTACCTACGGAGAACCTATTGCTGCTTACTTGTGTTGTGTGTGTATGGGGGAGAGTGGGGCTCATTCGTTTTGAGCCCGATGATGTGGGGAGAGAGTGCTCTTATGGAGATGGAGGGATGGACGAATGGAGGGGGAATGGGGCGCGCGCTTGTGCGGACGAACTGAGGGACGCAACAGAAACAAACAGAAACAGCGAGCGCCTCAGCCTCTTATCTCTCTCTCTCGTCTGACCGGCGGGCTGCTCACATGATGCGCTGGCGCTTGAGCTCCAGCATCGCAGACGATGCCGCCGAGTCCTCCACGACGCTCCAGTTTGCGAACACAGGCTGCTGCTGGTTAACATCCGCTCCTCGCTGCTGCTGGTTCACATCTGGAGCCTCGCCGTCCGTTGCCGCGGCGGTGTTGGTCTCCGCCTTCTTGTCGTCACTCTTCTTCTTCGAGAAAACGAAGCGACGCAGCACGCTCATGCCTTCTTCATCGGTCTTTGGCTCGTTTCGTCGCTTCCCGTTACCCGGGCCCTTCAGCACCGCACCTGGGAGCGAGCTCATCTCCTCCGCCAGCTCCCACACGCCATCGTCCTCCGGCATGTTGCGCAGCAGCTTCGCAAAGTAGCCGTACGCGTGCGTGCGCACCTGTACCGCGGTCTTGGTCTGCACGAACGTCTGGATTTTCTTCCACTTGCGGCCGTAGCGGTTCAGCCCTTCCATGAAGCGCGCGTGCTCATCCTCGGTCCAGCGCTCGCGGCGTTTGCTCGCGTCGCTCGTCTGGCTCACGGGGGACGCCAGGCTCATCGGGCTCTGCGCTTCGATCGCGCCGACCACGTTCAGCGATGGGCGTCCCATCTCGTTCAGCTGCATGTTGATCGGCTGCGGCGCGTACGTTGTGTAGCTCGGCGGCGCCATGCTGGCATCCGTGGCGGTGACTGGGACTAGAGTTTGCGCTTGCGCCGCGTACGCCATCGCCTGCTGCTGCTGCATGAGCTGCTGGTGCTGGAGCTGCTCATGTTGTTGCTGTTGCTGCAAGAGCTGTTGCTGTTGTTGCTGCAAGTGCTGCTGTTGCTGCTGCAAGTGGAGTTGCTGCTGTTGTTGGTGATGCTCTTGCTTGAAGAGTTGCTGTTGCATCTGCTGCATTTGTTGTTGTTGAAACTGTTGCGCACCGCTCAACATGTCGACGTCCGCGGCCGAGCCCGCGCCGCCGTCCTGCTGCATGTGCTCGTTCTCGTCCCCGTCCTGGCCCACGATCTGCAGCTGGTTGGTGCGCGCGAGGATCTCGCTAAAGCTCGGGAGCGTCTTGGCTGGCGCGCTGTTGCGGCCAAACCAGCCACCGACCGTGTTGGTGAAAAACTGGAAACGTGGCGCGGCCGGTGGCGCGGCCGGCGGGGACGACCCGCCGTGCAGCAGCGAGAGGCTGCTGGGCATGATCACCGGCGCGTTCGCGGTCTTCCACATGGGCTGGGCCTGCTGCGCTAGCGCGTGCGTGGGCACGTGTAGCCGTGGGAGCTCCTGGAACGGCCGCTTGGCCGCGGTCGTCGGACGGCTCTCGTCACGCTGGAATCCGACCATATTGCAGGTTGATTGTGCGAGTGTGTGGAAGTAAAGTCGCTTCGGCTGGATACAGGACGCGGATCTGCGGATGTGAATGATTGCCTGCCTGCCTGTTTGTTTGTTCTGTTGTTTCGCTTGCTGGCTGCTGGCTTGTGGACTCTGCAGAGAATTGCAAAATAGAGTCGCGGTGTCACCCCAGCAGCAGCAGCAGAGGGAGCAAAACAAGCGCAAACAAAACAAGCAATTGGGGGCTGCGGGAACAAAACCAGCGACGCGGACGGACGGACCGAAGCGAAGAGCGAAGGGGACGGGACGGGAGCGAGCGAGAGAGCGGCGATTGGATGATGCGAAAAAAGCCAAAAAAGCGAGAAGAGCACGCGACGGATGGGGCCAGCCAGCCAAAAGCCACACAAAGTCAAAAGACTCGCCTTTCTTTTTTGTTGGTTGGCCGGCCAACTTTCTCTCTTTTTCACTCAATTTCATAGAAACTCACAAAAAAGAGAGAAAAGAGGGGAAGCGGGGTAGGGTCTGCCAAAACAGGCTGGTCTGTGCGCACAAGTGGATCTTTTTTGGTTTGCAAGTGCGCATCATCAACAACCTCTGTTGCCACCCACCTCTTTTGCACTTTTGTACATGGGTGAGCTTTCGCTGTTGTATCCCGAGCCAAACACAAAAACAGCAAAGGCTGAACCAGCTGACAGCAAACAAACGCGAGAAATGTACAGCGGCTTGAACAGGACAGAGAAGAGCCGGCGCGCAGGTCTTCTTGTTGCAAGGTCGCTTGCTTCAAAAGCGATGTTTGTGCCAGAAGAAGAAAAACGACTTGTTGTATGGGTCGCCAGCAGATTGCGCACATCGCAAACATCGTGCTTTTTGTGCACGTTTGGCCTGCGAGTGCCTGTATCGGCGTGCGTGCACGGGAGTAAACAAGCCACACATATGCACTTGCATCCGTTTGTGATGTCGCTCTGTCTGAAAATGCCATCTTTTTCGCTCAAAGTACTATATCACCTCTTTTTAGTCTAATGCAAGGACGCAGTGTGGACGGTGAGCAATATGCCAGGCACCAACCTGTCAACAACAGCAACAGTCACGGCGCGATTTGCTCTCTCTCTCTCATGCAAACACCAAATCACAAAAACATTTTTCTCACCTTTTTTTCCAAAATGGTAATACAAAACAGTTGTGGATTTTTGGAATCGCACCGTGTGTCAGTCACGGATCAACCCGACCCCCAAAACGCAAAAAGTGACCGTTTCACTTGATCTTTGAATGCTACAGTTTGAGAAAATGTGACAGAGCGAGTTCAACTGTGTTCTCTCAGTTGACGAGCTGCTTTTAGCGCTAGACAAAGCGACTTGGGAATTTTGTCCATCGGAAAAGCTCAAAATCCTTAAAAGCCTTTCGCTGCCAAGTATCTGTCCTTTCGTTAATTTAGAGGATTTGTTTCGTTACTATGCCAGTGAATTGCAATCGTCTGCTGGCTTGTGCCGCCTCTTCCTTCCTTCCATCGATCTGTCGCGCTCACTCTTTCTCTCTATGCCGCAGCCACGTTTCGTGTAGATTGTAGAAATCGCGCAATAGCGTCACTATCCATCGAGATGTGCGTTTGCCATCTGCATAAAATCTAACATGTTGTTGTTTGTTGTTGCGGCTGCTTGCAAGCCTCAAAATACATGTTCATTCACACGAAGAAGCGTCCGCGTCAGTCGCTGGCATCTATCGAAAGAGACCATTTGAAAATTTTGCGAGCGGAAAGGATACATTCTGAACGTTCTGCGAGCTTCAGACGCTGTCACAAGCGACAAAATGAATTGGGCAACAAACAGGTGGCAAACAACAGAGCTCAAGCGGCTTGTTCTGCAGACTTTGAATTTAGAATGGCAGATCAGCATCTTCAAACTGCTGGTCTCACCAGAACGGTGGAATTTGAGATTGTTTTTCGTGTTTTGTGTGTGTTGAAGCAACGCAGCTGACCGGCCGAGCGAGTGAGAGCCAGTGCGTGAGGGATGAGGGCGTTTGTCGAAAACTCAGGTGTGATGCCATCGTGGTTTTCTTTTACACAGCGGTCACTCATCCAAGTTCACTCCAATAGTGATAATGTATTCACACGAGGCTAAATTGCAAATTATGCGCAACTTAATCAAGTATTGAGAGCAGAGGCTGAATTGAGGAGACAGCTGTTTTGTATGGTGGTAAAAAGCGGAGGGAAACAACCTCAGGCGGATCCTTGAAGCTGCTGGCGCACGTACACGAAGATGAAACCGTCAAGATTCGTGCAGTATGTGTCCTGTCTGCTCGTCTAATTCCCATTTGGAGCCTCATGATGAACTCCAGCACAAGGACGCCGTCAACCAGTCAATTCAGAGCAGCGGAGCTCTTCTAATGCGCTGTCAGCAAGAGGATGCGCGCGTGCCATTGCCGCAAGCGAACAGCGGCGTCACTTGCAAGCCTGAATCGCCGAAAGTGTATGGTTTGACGACGCCTGTGCGTCTGTGTATCGAAAGCCGTTTGCTTGCGCTGGCACTCCTTTTCATCACTGCATCATCATCCCCAGTCGTGAGAATCAAAAGACACCTTGGGTTCTTTCATGTCTGTATTGTGTTGCTACCCTGTCCATTCGCCTCGGAGGTTCAAATCGGATTGATTATGCCACCCTGGCGATCTACTCTGGTGCGTCAAGCAGCGATCACTCATTTGCTCAAAGCTGCCCTGAACACAATATAAGAGAAAGCATTGAGCTCTTGCTCCAACGACAACTGTGGACTGTGAGCGCTAGAGAAGAAAGAACGAGTGAAATCTTGAGCGTCAAGCTGCCGCAAGAGACCCCCGCTGTGAGGCTGGCTGGCAGAGCTGGTGCTAGAGTGAAGCATCAGAAGTATTGATATTGTGCCGAAATGAACCAGCGCAAAGCGGCTGCCGTTGAAGCAAACGTGTGTGAAGCCATCTCACAAACCAAAAATGGATCTCTTCCGGAAGAGAGAGTGAGAGAGAGCAAGTAAGTGCGTGAGTGGCTTGACTGACATCCACTTTAGCCGGAACCTTCATTCAGCCCATCCACAAAACGTTTCAGAAAAAGGGATTTGGATGCGCATAAACGGTTCTGGTAAGTACTGTGTCGCTCGTTTATTGTTATTATAAAGCACTTGTCGAAGTAAATGATTTCGTTGTTTTACTTTAGACGCGCAAAACGGTGATAGGATACTGTTTTATGTGATCATTTCCCTCGTGCGTCATTGGATAAGAGACTTGCAGCGCGTTGCCCTTGCTCTGTTCTCGCCGCTGTGCACAAGTGCTCCTCTTCAACCTTCAATAATCTATCACCTTCAAAAATAGCATTCAAGTTTTCACTCAAAATATTTAAACACCATCCTGCATTAGAATAACCTTTGTAACTACATACACTTTCTGGGACTGGCAATAATTTCAGCTCACTGGGCTGCTCTGCCATCTCGCCGCTCATTGGCTGGAACAGCTTCTTTTCCAGCGCTGTCCCTCGTCCAGCGCTGTCCCGAACATTCCGGGGTCCACACAGCGTTTCCGAGCGGCAAACACAAAAAGCAGGCTCGCCGCCCCAGCCGTAAAGCAAGCCGAGCGCGTGCGCTTCCGCCTGCTTCCTTCGCTCCCGCCCGATACGCGCCCGCGCCTGACCACCTACCTGAACGAGCGATCCGTCATTCATGACGACCATAGTGCTTCCTGCATCGACCCCCGCTGTGGCCGTGGTGGCTTCGTCCCCTGCCACCAAGAGCAGCAATCCGCCGGCGATGGCGACGACCACGACCGACAACCAGATCGCGGACGAGCGCGACCTGCAGGAGCCCGAGGCGGAGGAGAAGGAGAACGAGGAGCGTGAGAGCAACAATAACAACAGCGATCACACGTCTGCCAACAATGCAGTGGACGCCCGCAAGAGCGAAACCCCCGCGACGGACGAACCCGTCAAACCAGTGGCAAAGCCCGTGGCGTCGTTGACGTCCGAGCTGCGGTACAAGAAACGACCGCGTGTGTCCTTCGAGTCTGCGGAGATCGTTGAGTTCGAGCCGACAATCTACACCACGACCGTCACGTCTGGCGGTATCCCGGTGAGTCCCTCTTTTCCGTATATGTTTGCTGGCTCTACAGTCTACAGTGGCTATGGTCTCTGACTGATTTATTTGGATGTGTAGGTTGGCATGTCGTTTACCGAGCGCTCACGAAGCCGCCGACGTCTGGACTCATGGGAGCTCGAGCGAACGGATGCGTAAGTTGGCTGGATGTGTGCTGTGTAGACGTCACTAGTGTAAGCTTTGCTAACATTGTATCTGCGTGTGTGATCGTGTGGGTACAGTCGCGTGGGCCGCCAGAGCTACATGGAGGAAGGGTACCTCGACCCCACGGAGCGCGAATCGATTCTCAACAAGACCGGATACGATGACACGACGATGGTGGTCGTGGAGGCGGAGGTGAACCGTATCATCGCGGACCGCCGCGAGTCGAATGAGGTGGATTTTGAATTTATGTATGGCCTGGGCGAAGTGGACGATAGCTTAGTAGAAGAAGAGGAGGAAGAAGACGATGAGGAGATGAACCAGCAGCAAGGCGACGAGGAGGAGGACGAAGACGAAGAAGAGGAAGAAGAAAAGGACGAAGAGCCACAGCAAGAGGTCGAAAGCAGCGGCGGCGGGTTCTCGAGCGAAGAGGAGAACGAGGACGACCGGACGCACGCATAGACCGAGAGAGAGAGAGAGAGAGAGAGAGAGAGAGAGAGAGAGAGGTGCGCGCGCATGTGTGCATATTGTAGTGGTCTGTCGTTGTCTTTTTTGGTATTTTTTTAATCTATTCCATATTCACACACTCTCGCATCACCACCACCGCAAAGGAAATGCTTCTTTCCATTCCCTCCTCTTGCCCATTCGTTCTCTCTCTCCCTCCCCCACAGCCAGGTCCTTCCATGTTTCCCTCCATTCAAAAACTTAAACGCTCAATACGCACACTGATTGGCTATAAATTTCTCAGTACACGTATGCTATTGGTTGATGAGGGGTTACAATCTCTATCAATTGGCAGATATTCCCCCTGATTCTCAACTGCCAAAACTGCAACATGCCAAAATACACTTTCCCACAACAACATCAAGGCACGCGCTTCCGCGCCGCCTGCGTTAATGGAAAGAAGCCGCCCACGCGGTTCTTCTCGGGTGTGCAGCGCACCTTGAGCGGCAGTAGCTCCTGCACTCGTGCAGACGTTGACATAGCAGCAGTTGTGGTCGTAATGCTCTCCGCCTTCTTGCCGCAGTACGGCGACTGGTCTATCGCCACCCAGAGCACCGCCTCCAGGAACGCCTCAGTGAGCACCCACTGGGGCAACTGCCCCACATTCGTGTGATCCAGATACAGTGTCTTGAAGTTGGCCACGCTGCCGATGTTCGCAGGCAGAGATGCGATCGGATTGCCCGACAGCGCGAGCACGAACAGCTGCATGTTGCGCGTGAACGCGTCGTCCGCAATGGCCACGATCTCGTTCCCTACAAACGACAGTCGGATGAGACTCGGCATCCGACCTACGACTGGCGGCAGCTCCGTGAACTGGCCTTGCTCAACCAGCAGACTCGAGACTCCCGGCCAGCGTGTGTCCAGATTGTGAGGCAGAGACGTGAGGTTGCTCGCGACGATCGTGATGTCTGTGAGTGCGCGCGGGAGATCGACCAGCACACCCTCGGGCAGCTCACTCATGTTGCAGCGGACGAGAGTCAGCAGCCCGATTGCCGGATGGTGCTGCTGGCAGATCGCAGCGTTCTTTGGCCACGCGACAATGGTCGAGTTGTACACCTCCATGGAGAGTAGACTGGAGAACTGCTGTAGCTGTGGTGGCATCCATAGCCTCGGGCAGTGCGATATGATGAGCGACGACAGACTGCCACCCTCCAGAGTTTCCATGATAGTCCCCAGCTCTGCAGCTGCTCCACCAGAGAGCTCCTGTCGATTGCAGTTGATCTCCAGCACGGCGCAGGAGAATCGCGTACTGAACCACGGCCGCGTCGACAGCTTGCAGCCGAACTCTTCGCCCGTGCCGTACGAGACCTTTATCGCGACGAGGTGGATGACTCCGACGAGGATCGCCCAGAGCAGCAAGAGTGCGTGCACGAGTCTGTTGACTCTGCTCTTCGCCTTCACGGTGACGAAGGTCCCGACGCGCTCGCTCCAGAAGCTCGCCAGAGCTGACTTTCTTCGCTCAGGCTCAGTGCTGCGGCGGGTCGCAGCGTTGGCAGCGGATGCACCCTTGAACAGCTTGCGCACCGAAAATTTCCCAGAAGCGACAGGTTTGATGACGCTTGCAGGTTTCTCTTGGATGAGTTTCCGGATACCGTTGAACGATGAGATCATGCTGACCAGAGGCACGAGCTTGGAGATGCAGTCAATCTCGGACGTCATGTAGATCTGCTTGTTCTCCATGAGCGCGCGGATCTGCCAGACGTCGTCGAAGAGCAGCTCGTCGGCGAACCCAATGATCTCGACGATGAACGCCTTGTAGTAGGGCCAGAAAATGACGAACGGGATGACGAGCGATGTGCTGACGTCGAGAAGCGCGTCGATCGTGAGACAGAGCGCGCGCTCGATCGCTGGCTTTCCGCGGCAGAAGTGCTGCACGATGGGCGTCGACACGCAGTTGCAGATCACGAGCAGCGTCGAGATGTTGGTGATCCACGGGCTCGCGACCAGGTGCGTGAGGTGGTACGTTTGGTAGGTCTGCGAGCCGATCTCGACGAGCTCGCGCAGCACGAACAGGACGTCGAAGAGCGGACTCTCGACGCCAAAGATGCCGCGCCGACCGAGTAGTTCGTACCAGACCCAGCGGTACATGCTCAGGATCCTTTGCTCACACCGTGCTGTGAGCCTTGTCGGTGCTGCAAGGGAGCCATCTACAGGTATAACAACTGGACTTGTGGTGTTGAAGTACGTGAACGCTAGTCGTCGCGACCGGATCGACGCCCACACTGTGCGCGCAGCCATGAGCACGTGCCAGCCAGAGAGCACGAGCATGTAGTCCGCGACTCGATTGAGCGCGTTCGGAGGCAGGAGGTCAAGCAGGTTGACGTAGTACGTCATTCCTTCCGACGCAAAGTAGCGGAACAGGTTGCTATAATGGAAAATCGTGAGCGCCACTGCGACTTGGAACGTGAGGATGGTGACCCAGGCCGCTCGGAACCAGAAGGTCGGGAGGTAGACGACCAGCACGTGCGCTCGCTGGAGTTGGGACTGCGTGCGCGTTGAGGAGGAGACCCCCGACGACGCTTTCCTGTTGGCTGGGAGCAGAGATCCGGTTGAGGTGATGTCGCTCCTGGACGCTGCGCGGGAGTTCACGACGTGCGTGGCGCTATAGAGAGACAGCGGGGGTGACGGGACACGAATCGGCATGATGGTCGGTCTCGTGTTCTTCAGGTTCTCCGCGTCTCAGATGATCGAAAGCTGAGCAGCAACACGCTCAACTCCAATAGTGCGTGTAAGTGCAGCAAAATGAAGACAAGAGCGATCTAAAGGAGGTAGTGCAGTATAAATAGAGGTAAGATTCACTGCGAGATGTTCACATGAGCAAAGCTGAGTGAGGTGTTCGTTCTGACATTTCGGATGTTGTTGCTTTTTGTTGAAAAATTGTTGACTTCATTCACACTGTTAGGATTGACTGAGTGACTGGTGATACGTACAGGTACTCGCTATTTCAAGCAGCTGCAACATCGTCGTTCCTACCCAGAACAAAGTTACCGTCATGCACACAACAGGCAAGCAGCTCTCACACTCCTTCGAGGCTACTTATTCACTCATTCGTTCACTAACTTAGTAGGTCTTCGAGAACGTCTTGGTCTCGACCTTGGCGCCAGACTTGTTGTAGATGTTGTACGTGGTCGTGATCGTACGCGCCGCCATGTCGACCTCGTAGACCGCGTAGCCGTAGTTGCGGCTGTAGTAGACCTTCTCGGCTTTCGTACCCGGGGACGACTCGCCAAAGTCGATCGCGCGGCCGCCACCGCCGATGAGCGAGTAGTCGATGTTGTCCGCGCGCAGCAGCTGCATGTCGTGCTCGTGGCCGCAGATGTACGTCTTGACCTTGGCGTTGGCTTTCCAGATGCTGTTGAGCTTCTGCATGTTGCTGTCCGAGTTGTCACCGCGGCCGCCCTGCGAGTAGATGTGGTAGTGGCCGAGCGCGAACACGAACTCGGCGGTCGGATCCTGAACCTGGCTCGTGACCCACGTCAGGTCACTCGCGCCGACCGTGATCGTGTCGGTGAACACCATCTTGAACTTCTTGCCGCTCACGCCGGTGACGTCGACGCTGTAGAACTCGTCTGGCATAATCCAGTACTTGGCGCCGGGCTTGGTCGACTTGGAGAAGTCGATCTGCGCGTTTGAGTTGCCGTAGTGGTCGTGGTTGCCCAGGATCGAGAACCACGGTACGGTCAGCTTCGTGCCAATCGAGTACCGGTTGTACCACGAGTTGGTCCACTGCGCGTCGCTCGTGCTGCTTACGCCCAACGTGTAGAAGTTGTCGCCGGCGTTCAGGATGAAGTCGATGTTCGCGCTCTCGGCGAGGATGCCGTCGCGCACAGCATTGAGCGCAGTCGTGGCAGTTTTCTCTCCCCAGTCGCCGATGCCGACGAAGCGGATCTTGTCCGACGTGCAGCCGAGGTTCAGCAGCTGCGTGTTCGTGGACGTGGCAGTCAGTGTACATCGGCTGGCGAGCACGGTGGCATCCGCGGCGATGCTCGCGAAGTTGCCGCGCTTCTCCGCGACTTCCGTGGCGGTAGGCGATGCCACGAGTGGCACGTTGTACGCGATCGCGAGCTCTTCCACGGCTTTTTCAAAGCCCGCTTTTTCCGCCTCGGTCACCGTCGGCTCAAGCACATGAAAGAACGTCGCGAGCTTCTCCACGGCCTTGTCGAAGCCCTCGACGCGACTCGAGTCAGCAACGGCGGTGCCAGCGGATGGAGTAGCTTGAGCGGTCTCATTGACCTGAACGTTGGTGGTGGTGAGCACGTCAGCAGAGGTCATGAGGAGAGCCAAGGCGAAGAGCACGAGTGCCGACAGAGCTTTCGATCCCAGCATGATGCGAAATGGTTGGAGTCTTCTGTGGAGAGCTGTGGAGAGGACGAGAAAAATCTGATAGTGAAACCAACAGAATACGAAGAGATACACGCCTACGCGTGTCCAGTCCAAGAGCTCTCAATGTGGATGAGAGATCAAGGGGAGCAGCGTTGCAGTACTGTGTGCTCAGGGATAGCTCTCTGCGGGAGCTTCATCCAGGACTGGAACCTGGACACCAATCTGAGTCCGTTTCGTGTACGGCAGGTACGGTACTGTACGTCAAAGGAGCAACAGATTCGGTCGAATTGGGCGACAGTGGGACCATGAGCGAGCCAAGTCAGACGCGCAGATTCGTTCGCAGGAAAAACGAACGTTACCCCCATCAACGTTGAATTTTGGTGGTGCTGCTTCGGTAAACCTTGTACATCATGTGCAGAGTGCACCAAGCATGGTGATGGTGGTGGCGTCACTTAACAAACAAATTCTAATGGGAGTCAACACCAGCAGTATGTCCCCATTTGGGAATTGAACTCCAAAAAGGCGTTGAGCGAGTGTTGTTCGCATTGTGCGCTTAGCTCTACGCTATCGGTATTGATTTCATCATCCAGGTCGTATTGTCACCCTTCTCAGACTGGTATTGTTCTGTGGGTTGCGGGAATCTTGATTGAAGAGTGATCTGAGTCTTGGATCCTTTTTTGAATTTGAAGAAGTGCACTTCACCAATTGTGAACCACCCACTCAGCAACTTCGTAATCGCACGGATGCCGCGTGCTTACTCCAACGAGTTGCAGTTGGTGGTTGGTTTCTACTTCTGTCGAATCTAGACAATTGACGTGCAAACACGTTCCAGCGTCTTCGTTGCCTAGTAGGTGTCTGCGAACCACCCATTTCTCGCCCGCTGCGTGGCTGGAATTAAAAGTGTTTCACGCAGCCACTGCCTTCACGTTCCCTAGCCCCCCAAGTTCGCACTCAGCAGCGTTGCTCACTGGTCAATTGCATCACGTTGCAGCGCTCTATTGACCAGTAACCACGGCATACTTGGTATTGGGGTACTCGTCACGGATGCGAAGCGAATTGAAGAGAAATGCGGCGATACTCTTACGTACTTGGCGATGAAGTTCGCGAGTACTTGAATGGTCACTTAGTATTGCCGTTGATGACATGCAAGTATTGCTGCTTTGCCCGTCGAGCTCTGACCCGCATCGAGAGTTCTTGGTTAATGCGGGTGGATCCTGACGCTGACCACCCGTGGTGTGTTAGGCGCAGTCTTTGCTGTACTGATGCAACAACGTGCAGTCTCTCGCTTGTGCGCTCGATTGGCGACCCTTGTTGCTATTATACTCGTATTGATGCTCTATCTCCAACCACTGGCCTGTCACAGCCGCTTATTGTGCACAACTTGCCACAGTGCAGTAGTAGTGATTTCTCGAGTTTGTCGTGCCGTGCTCGAGCGCCAGCCAACATATTACGAACGCGGAATATCTTTGAGCTCATGCTTGTGTATGAATGCCTTGAAGTGATCACTACGGAAGGCAGCTACTTGCATGCAACTGTAGTCGCATGCCGAGGTTTCCTGAGTGGATTTGAAGGGGTCTCATTAATATTGGCAAAGGCCACAACACACTTGGAAGAACGCACCATCAGCAATTGCATGCTGCTCTTTCCACAAGACAGTGCACATCATTGGCTTCAAGAGGTGGTGGCAGGCCATTTAGTGGTTGTACACTACTGTACTACACAAACATACACGTAACATTGGGGTCATGACAGCAGGTTGCTCTGGATCAAAGTTCAAAAAGTGGACCTTCACTATAAAGTGAAGCCATTCACTATTGCACTCACTTCAACAGCCCACAACCCACAACCCAGCTGGGTGTTTGATAGAAACGTCTATGTCTAAATATCCCAACGCTTCTATGTCTAAATGCATCGTCCATTTTGATTGTGAATCGATCTTTTTTCACCAAGCGCGAAACAAGCAAGCACGGAGCTCCAGTTGGAAGAGCTCTTGACGGTTCATTCGCATCACTCGCTCTCTCGCATTCGCCATGGCAGCAGCAGCAGTCGACGCACCCAAGAAGCTCCGCCGCGCCACCTGTACGTTCTACGCTTGCTCTTTATTTACGTGTGTCAATAGTACTCTGCTGCGACTGCTACGATGCTAACTGCACGTCATGTCATCTCTCTCGTCGCCCACCCAATTCTCCTGCAGACGTGAAAGTGAAGGACCTGGCGCCAGGCTCACAGGGTCACAACCTCGTGCTTAAGGTGGTGTCCATCGCGCCAGTAGTGGAGAAGAAGCGCTACGACGGCAGCACGTCGCGAATCGCAGAGGCGGTACTTGCAGACGAGACTGGCTGTATCACGTTCACAGCGCGGAATGGTGCGAATGGCTGCTTCACTTGTGAAAGAATGGATTGGGTGCTGTGCTAACGATACTATGTGTATATGTGTATGTGCTTGTATGTCTGCAGACCAGATTGATTTATTGAAGGAAGACGCAGTGGTGGTCGTGCGCAACAGCAATGCAGACATCTTCAACGGCTTCATGCGCCTGAATGTGACACAGTGGGGCAAGCTCTCCCCGCACCCGGACGGCATCGCGTCCACACCCAAGGTGCCTGCAAAGGTCAACACAGAGAACAACGTATCTTCGGTCGAGTACGAGCTCGTGACGGTGGAAGACACAGTGGACGAATGAGCACGGCGTGCGTCGCCCATTCGACACCAATAGGACAGAAACAGACAAGTATGCGCAGCGCCATTTGTTTTAGGTCGACACTGCGCCGATCAGCCCAAGATAAGTCAAGACGACGAAGAAGATATTAATACAAGAAACAACGAATTTACACCCAGCTCCGGTGTCAAGATACTAGAGAAGCGAGCGCCGGTGATGTTGCTCCACGCAAAGACGGCATGGCGCATGGATAAATGAAGGTAGAAAGGTAGGAAGGAAAGCGGAGAGGAATGCAGGTGTACGAACGAGCAGCTCAGGCGGTGTCCGAGAGTGCAAGTGAGTGCTGGTAAGCGCTGATTTACGAAGAAAAGGTGGATCTTGTAGAGAGATCGCGTTGCCTGAGCATTCGCTTGCGAGGCTGAGCTAACTTCCACGCATCCAACGACCTCTTTCTTCACTGTGAGCATTTTCATTGTTTCACTATTCGCGCCATCATCATCAGATCATCGTCGTCAACAGTGTCTGCTCACGATTGCTATCGTCGCGTCATCTCTCAATAGTAGCCCCATTACTTCAGCATGTGTACCACACCAGAAATCTGAATACCTGTCTGTACACAATGCAAAGTCAAATTCCGCATGTTGAATTTTGTATACTACAAATTTCTTTGATAGCTACATCATGTAGGGTACATATTTATAATAAATCAGCAATAGCGTGATTGGCTGTTGGGAATGGATGGCGCGGCGGCAAAGCGCCCGTCGGAAGCGCAGCGCAAGCGCGCTCGCTACCCAAGCGCGCTGAGCTCCGCCGCGGCCATTCCTGCTAAATCACAAGAAAGAAACAATGGGTGTTCGTACTAAGACCGTCAAGGGCTCTGCCATCAAGATCATCGAGAAGTATTACTCTCGATTGACTCTGGACTTCGACAACAACAAGCGTGTGTGCGATGAAGTCGCCATCATCCCATCCAAGCGCATGCGCAACAAGATCGCCGGTTACATCACCCACTTGATGAAGCGCGTGCAGCACGGCCAGGTGCGCGGCATCTCGCTCAAGTTGCAGGAGGAGGAGCGCGAGCGTCGCCTCGACTTCGTGCCAGAGGTGTCGGCTATCAACACCGAGAGCATCGAGATCGACAATGACACCAAGGACCTCTTGGCCCACTTGGACCTCAAGCTCGCTGGCGTCCACGTGCCACAGGTAAGCGCCCGCACCTATTATTCTGTATTCCACCCCAATGCCGGAGCCGATGAAAGAAAAAAGAGAGAAAACAAACAAAGCGCTTTCCGATCGAGAGACTCGCAAGACGATCTCTCGGAGAGCCTTTGATCGGTGTACCCATTGCAACCACTGACTCGGAAGTGCTCTCTCTCTCTCTCTCTTGAGAGTGGTGGAGCGTGCTCTCTTGGTTATCGCAACGCATACCTACTCGTGGAACTACTGCTGCTGTGTGAGCGTGTGAATGCGATTGAGGTGTATGCTCTTGAACGTGCGAATGCGGACAAGAGCTCTCTCTTTGTGCTTCTACCACGCAGCGCTTCATGGCAGCAGCGCAGTCCCCCGTTTGTCTTCTCTGCAATCTCTCATCGGCTCCTTCGGCATCGTTCCTCGCGAATGGTCTGAGGTCGCAGCCTGCTAACGTTGACGTGTCTCTTGCTTTATCATGAACAGCCAAAGACCCGTGAACACCACCACCACCGCAACTAGGAAGTTCCAGCAATGGAGCCTCTAGTGTCACAGCAACTGGTAGATTGGACCGGGCAGGAATGGCAAATTCGGACAGGGAACCTTAGTCATTTGCTAATGAACTAAATTGAACCGCCGATCCCATTTTGATCTTTCTTAAACCACTAGTGTTCTCTCCTGTTGCGTGCTGTTGGCTGCTCTTGGTCATGTTAAAACTCGGTGGACTGCTTCATAATGGAGAAGAACTCGGTCTGATCGATCTCGCCATCCTGGTTCTGATCGAACTCGTCGATCATCGCCTGAAAGGGACAAAAGGACAGTTAGACAGTCAGCTGCCGCATTGGATTAGCGCTCTTTGTGTGAACCTCCACGCACAACTTCACCTGCAGCTCATCGTCGCCCAGGTTCTCACCCAGTTCCTTCGCGACGCGCCTCATTTTCTGAAAGAACATATCCACACGACGCAGATGATTAGCGCAGGGCTTCGACTATAACTCTTTCTATCTGGGCTCTCAGCTCACCCGCAGAGTGATTTGACCGCTTCCATCTTCGTCAAACAGCGCAAACGCCTGTCAGAGCAACAGCACCAACCGCAAAGGCATTAAAAGGCATCATTAGACAACCTGCCAGTCTGACACAAACCAATTACAGTCAATTGCAACACCTCACTCTTGCGATCTCTTCATCGGGATCTCGAGCCAGGATCTTTCGTCGCACTAACAATCACAGTATCACAAGTGGAGAACCGTAAGGAGGAAGTAGCCAACGAATTAAAGCTCTCTGCAATTTGGTAAGCCACGAACTGATCTCCATGTAGTCGCTGAACTCAATGCGACCCGAGCGGTTTATGTCCACCTCTTCCACGAGCTCCAGCACCTCGCGCTTCTTCACCTGGAACCCCAACGCGCGCATCAGCACCTGCATTTACAACCATATCGTGTAATCAGTCACCCCCCCCCCTCCCCCGCATCAAACACAATGCAAAAAAGCGTCGACCTTGAGCTCGTGGTAGTCGATGCTGCCGTCTTTCTCGGCGTCAAAGAGCTCGAACGCCTCCTTGAGCTCTTTCTTCTGGTCGTCCTGCAGCTCCTGTTTGGCGCGGCGGTGGCGCGTGTGCGCAACGCCAGCAGAAGCGCCAACCCCAACGCCAACGCCACTGTTGCGCCCGCCTCTCAGTGCACTGCTGCTGCCACTTATGCTATTGCTGTTGTTGTTGTTACTGCCAGCGCTGCTGCGGCTTCCACGGAGCGCGTACGAACCACTCTCAGCGCGGCGCATTCTTGTCTTGTATCTCCCGAAATGCTTGCCGCACGCCCTTTGGAGATCACTTTTGGTGAGATCCACTGAGTGACGCGTCACTCGAATGAACTCCGCAACATTATTTTTCGCGGGCAGTTGTTGCTGGCAACAATTCCATCATCACCACAGGAATGAACACCAAGATGAACGTGGCGGCGTTCTCGACGGGCATCTCTATCCGATGGCCGCACGCCGACCGCATGCACGCGGCAGCGACCGTGGGAGCGTCTCCGTTCGCAGATGATCTGCCTTCTCCGTCGCTATCAGCTGCAGCGTCAGCCTCTCATCGTAGCGATAAGGACGACGACAACGTGAACGCGGTCAAGAAAGCAAGCGATGAACAGCAGCAGGTTGAGCTCCCAAAATCGACTGTGAGAGCCACCACGTACGCCTCCAAGAGTGACGAGGAGAGCTACGGTGCGTGCCAGGAGCTTGCGTACCAGTACGCCGTGGAGCAGACCAAGTCGGCGGTGCGTACCGTGCTGCTTAAGGCGAACACCAACTGCTACCACCAGGTGCTCAAGTACTTTGATAAATACATGAGCGCCTCGACGTCAAAACCAGTATCAGCAACAACGCCGTCCTTGAAGAGCGCACTGGACTCCTTGGTGGCGTTTCCAGAGTTCCATGGCTTCCCCACAGCGGCGATCGTCGCAGGGACGGACGCGACGTTCAGCGAAGTGTGGGTGAACCCGCTCTGCCAGGTGCTGCAGCGCTCGTTCCCGCTGATCTTTGTCGTGCGCGAGGACTTCCAGAACGCGCGGCGCATCGTCGAGTGGATGGTCGAGCAGCTGGACGCCGTCAAGCGCGCGCGGAAGAGCGAGGAAGCCTGGCTCATGGACCTGATCGACGCGTTCGACATGCTCGAATCGCCAGCGGAGGCTGCAGAGAAAGCGGGAACGCATGCCACAGGCCGTCTAGCGTCACTACGTGATCGATCGACTCTGTCATTGTCATTACGAGGCGGGTATGCTAGAGATGCTGCTGCTGGTGGTGACGTGACATCGTCGAAGAAGCAGAGAAGAAGAGCCGATGGTGACGACAATCGCAACGATGATGACTTTGTGGGGTTGGAGGACGATGAAGACAGTGACGATGACGACGATAGTGACAGTGACAGCGGTGGCTGGAAGCGAAGCTCCCGGAGGAAGCGCAAACGCTCTAAAGCAGCAGCGCCATCCTCAGCTGCTGCTGGTACTCAGACGTACTTAAAGTGGACGATGGAGCAGCTTCTCGTGCGCATTCAGACGGATTTAGAGGTGCTCATGGGCGAAAACGACCCCTTCAAGATGTGGATAGCGACGCTGTGCGATCTCGTTGACGTCAAGCTGGACAGCGAGCTGCAGAGCTCCAGCGGTGAGGGAGATTTGGAACATTCGCTAAAGTGCTACAATGAAGCTGTCGACTGGCTGAAGAAGCGCATTGTCGCCTGTCGCTCACTCCCATGCAACATCAATGGCAGTAGTGCTACTCTTGGCCAGTCAACGTCCGTGAAAGTGTGCTCGACCGAGTTCTTGTTGGCGCAGATCCTGCACCAAGTGATGAGCAAGTTCCTAGCGTTCCTGGATGACTCCGTGTCTGCAGCAACTGATCAAGCAGCCTCTATCAGTGTGGGTGAATCGGATCTCCACGCAGTACGCATCGCCAAAGAGTGTGAGCTGCTGAACCGCTGGCGCCGACGCATGACCGGGTTCCTCAAGCGCCACGAAGACTACTACCAGCTCCACCACTACAATGCCGAGCAGTACAAGAACGACCCGCGGAAGCCGTTCTTCCTCATCTGCATCGAGCAGCTCGAAGCGTTCAACCAGCAGGTACTGGACGACTTTCTCGTAATCTGGACCAATTTCTCACGCCAAACTGTGCTTGCAACAGAGGGCAACGATGACTATCAGAAGAAAGGCAGCATCGCTGAAATTGGTTCGCGCATGGGGTTCATCGTCGGCGTCGCGTCGTCAGCGTCTCCGGCGCTGCGTCACCTGAACCTGTCGATCGTCTCGCAGATCGACATGCAGTTTTTCTCGCTAGAGGACTCGCGCAAGTGCTTCGACGACATCCTCGAAGCGCTGATCGTCGACACGAACCTGCCGCTCTGTCTGAGCGGTGACGTCATGCGCTGGGTCGCTGGTCGCCATCGGACGACGCAGTCGATCACGATGTTCATCCACGCGCTTGAGTTCCTCTTTTTCACGCACTTCAAGCACGTGAAGTGGAGTTTCCTGAGCCATTTCTGCCTGGAGGCTCACTGGAATAAGCCGCTGCAGAGCGTCCTGGCGCCGTCCAAGCGCATCGCGCAGTGGATGCGCCGCACCAACTTCCAGGCGTCGACGATGCACGACTACCTGCTGCTGTTCAGCGACCCGAAGCTCGACCAGTTGCGGCAACTTGTGTTCCCCGTCGTGAAGCCCGATGGCGATTGGCTCGAAGTGTTGCTGGACGAGGTCGCGTGGCTGCGGGAGCAGCGTGCGAACTGGGCGGTTGGCTGGAAGTGCTTCCGCGCGGCGTGCTCGTGGCTCGACATCACTCTCCAGGGCGACGAGTTCACGTCGTACCTCGCTTCGGCGCTGGACGGGAAGCTCGCGAACACGACAATGATGCACGTGATCACACAGAAGCTTGAGAGCTGCTCATTTCGGATCGTGTCGTGTCTGATTGAAGATTGGAAGGCAATCTGTCAGTCATCTAGTGCGTCTGGAAAGAGAGGGAGCCCTAAGAACTCCGAGGAGAAGGACGATCATTGTCATCGAAATCCGCTTTCCGAGCTCGTGACGCTGTTGGGCGAGCTCGTGCTGCTCTGCCACTTCGTGATGCAGACATACACGCAGCCGACGACTCAGAAGATGCTCCCGAAGCTCCGCCAGGAGATCAAGAATGCGTTCAGCGACAAATTGATCGTTGGGCTCGTGCAGTCGCCATGCACGCGGCTGAGAAGCAGCCAGCAGGTGCTCCAATGGATGACCGTCACAGACGTGGAGACGCTGGAGAATCGACTGCATTTCAACTACTACGACAGACTCAAGGAGTTGTTACTAGAGATGGACGAGGGCGAGCACGGCGGTCACGCTGGGGGTACGTCCTGGATCAATGACGTGAGCCTCGCGTTCCTCTACTACCAGGAGAGTGCCGGCATCTACCTGAGTCTGAGCGACTGGTACGAGACGTTCGCGGACGCGCTGGAAAACGAGTTTGATGTAAGCGGCAGCAAGAAGAAAAAGATGATCAAACCGAGCGCGGAGGAGCAGGAGCCGATCGACATCGAGACCAAGGCGCGCTTCCTGCGCGCGTTCTGCACGCTGCGCCACTGGGGCTTCGTCAAGAGCATCGGCAGCAGCGAGAGCGACACGATTGAGAAGGTCGTGTTTATTTAAACGAAGAGAACAAGAGGAAGCAACCTATAGAGTACGATAGAGACTGCGACTTGCATATAGAACAGCTTTTGTTTTGTGAGAGGCATATTACTATTATAATAGAGGGGAGGAGATGTAGAGACAGGAAGGAATGGCATGGCGCAGACTGCGCGACGAGCACTGGGAAGCGACGTGTCGTGGTGATGCTGGGATTTACCAATACGGCACCGTGTCGTTCTCTTGTGCGCTATGAGCTTCAGCAGTTGGCTGGCCGAATCCAATCTGCATGTGAATGTTTCGTCTTCTTTGTGTTTAGCTTGCATTTAATCTTCGCCCCGCTCAATAGCTGCTCAACAAAAAAGAAGTAGCCAGACACACAACATAGTTCAGTACACATACACGTCACATATCCTCATAAGAAGGCTGCGATCAGATAAGCAAGGGATACAAAGACGCACCGCCTGTGTTGTAATGCAGCAGCTTCTCGATGAGGTCGACGTGCGTAAGCATCATGCGGCGGCAGCAATAGCGCTTGAGCGAGAGCTCGTCCAGCGCGTCGCGCTCCGTGTAGTCGGCGCGCAGCAGACCCAGGTACGTCTCCCACTTGTTCGCGAGCACCTTGCCGCACGTGAAGCAGCGGACGGGGACGATCATTCTGTCTTGCTTCTTCTTGCTCTTCGCGAATGGCGACTGAAGGCAGCCTGCCTGTTGTATTGGGGAGCTTTGAGCTTTGGCTCAAGGGAGTTAGCGACGATTGGGCCGCCAGCCAACAGCTCCACGCTCACTTTCAGCCAATCATCGACTATGAATCTCAATTTCAGCCTATGAGGAGGACATTCGTACCATGAATGCACTCAGTAAGTACGAGTGCGGCTTTTCTGTGTGTGATTGGGTGGTGCGGTTGGCTCATTCAAATCTGGAACGAGCACTACGCGCAAAGAAAGTTGCAGCAGAAGCAGGCGGACGGACGGACGGAGCATGGCGCGCGCGGACGAGAGCGCCAAGGAGAACTGCACGCTGCAGCAGAACGCGTCGGCAGCACCAGCACCAGTACCTTCCGGAGATGAATCAGCTGCATATGTGGCTGTGGCTCAGAAGAAGAACCCGTACGAAGACCTCTCGCCTCAACAGCGGATGCAGACCATGGAGCTGCTAGACAACGCGACCGTTGAGAATCAGGACGAGAACGCGGACTACGGGAACACGATGAAAACAGCAGTGACAGATGGTGGAGGAATGTCTATTACTGCTGCTGCTGTTGCTGGAAAAGAAGAACAGCAAGACGTTGAGACGTCGGTGGAGAAGCGTAAGGAACCGCAGCAACCGGAGGAAGACGCCGGGGATGTGACGATGCGAGACGAGCCGGCGAAAGAAGAAGAGCAGAGGGCGGAAGAGGTTGCTGTTGCAGCGAGCGCTTTGATGGAAGAGAACGCAACAGCAGCAGAAGAAGAAGTGGTTGTTGAGGTGGAGCAGGAGAAGCAGATCGAGTTGATTGAAGAGCAGACGAAACAGCTGGACGAACAAGCACCAGTACCAAAAGATGCGAATGTTGCTTTGGAAGCTGCGGACATGCTGCAGCAGATCGTACCGATTTTGGAGCTCGAAACACGCTCCGAACCAGACGCGCTTGCTGCTGGTGACGCTTCTACTCCACCAACTGTCGCTCTTAATACAGAGAAAGATGTTCAGTCGACACCAGACGCAGAGATGGAGATTCCAGAGGTTGCAGATAAATCATCCGCAACAACAATGGTCAAGACGATAACGACAGTAGATCCAGCTGAAACTCACGGGCTTGACGATGTTGCTGTCGCTGACCCAACTGGCATTCATGTGACAGAAGAAGAAGAAGCCCAGCCGACATTGGATGCGGAGATGGAGACTACGACGGTCCCAGTCGAATTGATCGAGACGACCGCAGACCCTACAGAAGTGCTTGTGCTTGCGGACGATGCTACCACTCAACCAGCTGTGATTCTTGCGCCAGAAGAAGAGGCTGGACAGACACGAAACGCAGAGATGGAGACCTCAGAGATCAGAGATGAAGTGTCTGCAACAACGGTGGTTGGGACTACTGCAGTAGCAGACTTGAGCACTGTCGCTCTTGACTCAGAAAAAGAAGCTCAGATAACGCTGGACACAGAGACGGAGGCTTCAATGATCTCTCTCAATTTGACTCGAGCAACAATGTCTGAAACACCGTCAGCGATAGCAGACTCAACGGAAACCCAACCAGTGGAGACTGTTTTGTATGAAGATACCACAAGTGAGCAGTGGTTTGTGGACGACGACGGGAACGCCGACGATGATGACGAGCTGATCCCGATTATCACGGAAGGGCTAAGCGATGACGACGATGACGATCCTGTGTTTGTGGGCACGACGAGCACAATGGACACTTTCAAGCTGGACCCGAACGCGTCGTCAAATGAAAGTGCGAAGCGGAAGCGAGCATCTGATGGCGGCGAAAGCGACTCGACGCTCGTGCTCGATAGTGGCTCTGAACATGAGAAGAGCAACTTGAGCAGCTCGAGTTCCAATAGCAGCAGCTCCAGTGATAGCAGCAGCGACAGTAACTCCAGCGGGAGCGAGAATGATTCCGACAGCGATGACAGGAAGCGAAAGCGAACTGCAACCAAGAAAGCTCGTCGTGATCCACCTTCGTCTCGTGCTGAAGCGAAACCGAAGAAGCCGAAAGCTGCACGTGTGCGTCGAGTAATTCCACCCGAGTACTTGGCTTTTGGCAGTGTCGATCGCGACGGACGCGAGTTCCCGATATTGCGCGGGACGTACAAGATCAAAAACAATCGCCGCGCAGTGTTTTCCGGCCACTGGGGGTTCAGCGAAGCTGATTTCGCAGCGGGTGGCGACCGCGTGAGCAAGTTTGAGTACACGTCCGTCCCGCTTCACGGCCGCCGCAATTCCGATCGCCGTCCGTTTTCGGGAAAGTACAGCGGGTACTTTAATTTCCGCCAGTTCAGCGGCAAGATCATCCGGATCAAGGAAGGCCAAGTGGAGCTGAACTTTCTGAAGATGCCACGCGAGGACCGGTTGAGCGATGAGGAAGACGATGATGACAGCGACGACTACTACGAGGAGAACGAAGCGGCGCACTCGTACGCTAAGTACGAAGTGTATGGCAAGGGCAAGAACCAGTTTGGTCGCTTCCTCATCCGAGGGTACCTAAACCCCGCGGCGGGGACCATCGGTGTGCGAAGAAAGTATTTAGATTAGGATTCGAATTGTTTATCAAGGTGGCGGGAGTTACCGGTGTGTCTGTGTGGTAGGTTCGTCAAGGAGGTTGGTTGTAGGTATGTAGTGGAAGTGTGATTGAGTGTGCTGATGGATAAAGGGATGATGTTGAGTTCCTGATTGTTACTTGGCTCATTTGATCCTCTTCTCTCCTTCGGTTTGTTTCGATTCCTGCATTGAGCTTCTCATTTATCAACAACGGAAATTCCACACATTCCGCCGTTGATTGACGCCAGCGCATGCGTGTCAAGCCCGTCACTATTTCCGATTGCGCAACTGAAGTCCCTTGTACGAGTTTCTGTGCTGGGCACTCACGCGGGGGAAATGTAGGATGGGACCTTCGCATTATCAGCGAATCAGCGCGCGTACTGGTGCAAAACCGCCACGCGAACTCTAGATAGAGATCTGATTGGCTGTTATTTCCCAATCAGCGTCCGTTAAACAGCCTCGTCGCCACGTGCGCGCAAGCAAAAGAAAGAGGATGCGCGTGCTTGACCCATTCCGCCTCCAAGCTCATCAAAACAAGGTACATTTTGCTCAATTCCCTCCCATAAAATAGCTTCAAATAAACCATGTTTTGGATGCGAAAATTCCGAATCACTCTTGTTTTGATATTTCTCACGAAAGACGAAGCTGCATGGATCTGCCCAAACTTAGCTTCCACCCAGACACACTCACTCCAACAGCTCAGAGCGCCAGACGCCCACGCGCTCTCTCATTCGCCAACTTGGGAGACCGCCGCCACATCAGCACCACCGCCCCAGCAAGATGCTCTCGACCACCAGCCGCCGCCTCTTCACCGCCACGCGCTCGTCGCAGCGCAGCGTGCACATCGCCAAGGACATGACCGAGCTCATCGGCAAGACGCCGCTCGTGTACCTCAACCATGTGACCGAGGGCTGCCACGCCAAGATCGCCGTCAAGTGCGAGTTCATGGAGCCGTGCGCGTCTGTGAAGGACCGCATCGGTCTCTCGATGATCAAGTCGGCTGAGGCCAGCGGCAAGCTGAACAAGGACACGCTCATCGTCGAACCAACCAGTGGCAACACCGGTATCGGCCTCGCGTTCGCCGCCGCCGTGCGTGGCTACAAGCTCACGCTCGTCATGCCAGACTCCATGTCCATGGAGCGCCGTATCCTCTTGAAGTCGTTCGGCTGCAACGTCGTGCTTACCCCTGGCGCTCGCGGCATGACTGGCGCGCTTATCAAGGCCGAGGAGATTGTCAAGAACACCCCGAACGCCATCTCGTTGGGCCAGTTCGACAACCCAGCGAACCCACAGATCCACTACGAAACCACGGGCCCTGAGGTGTGGAACGACACGGACGGCCTCGTTGACTTCTTCGTCAGCGGTGTCGGCACTGGCGGTACCATCACCGGCACAGCGCAGTACTTGAAGCCAAAGAAGCCAAGCGTGAAGATCATTGCCGTTGAGCCAGAAGAGAGCCCAGTGCTCTCGGGCGGCAACCCAGCTCCTCACAAGATCCAGGGCATCGGCGCGGGTTTCGTGCCAAGCATCCTCGGCCGCGACTTGATCGACGAAGTAATCACCGCCAGCGTACCAGAGTCGTTCGCGATGGCCAAGCGTCTTGCTCTGGAGGAAGGCATGCTCGTCGGTCCATCGTCCGGTGCCGCCGTCGTCGCCAGTTTGAAGTTGGCCAAGCGCCCAGAGAACGCCGGCAAGCTGATCGTGACCATCCTGCCAAGCTTCGGCGAGCGCTATCTCTCGTCGCCACTCTTCGACGCTGAGCGTGAGTTCGCTGCCAACTTGGAAACCTCGGCTCTCCCAGACCCAAAGTAAGTAAGTGGACGAGGGATGGTGGTGATGAAGACCATGTAAGTAAGTATGCAGAGAAAACAACAACAAAGAAAACGAATGATACAGATGCAGCGAACGAAGAACGTATAATCGATTGTGTCTTTGTGCCATGGCGATCGTTTTGAGAGTTGCGCAAGGTTGTTTGTCGTTTACGTCTCATGTATTCCACAGGCCGAACGCTGCTCTTCACCTCTGCGATACGCTCAGAACCAACGGAGTCGCCGAGAGTATTATTGGCTACAGTTGCAAGCCCGTCCAGGCTACGAATCGCTCACCCTCGCACGGTGCGTGTCTGCATGGTGAAGAGTGCCGTCGGTGGTCAGTGGCTTCATTTTTGATTATGTTGCACATCAAAATGGCGTCGCCCCTCACTATGATTGGCTATGGATTTCTTCTACCATCACTCTTCCCTGTTGAAGTTCACTGCGAGCTCCCTTGAAGCGCGTCCGCCTTTTACGAGCCAAAAGAGAGATGCTGCGTCATGTTCTCAACTTGAGCCACTCGATTCCCATCAAACGCGCTCAATGACGCGGCTTCACGTCCAGTAGCAATGGTGATTAGAAGAGCGTTGAAGCGTCTTCCTGCCGTGGTGACAGAGACTGCTTGCTCTCTGTCTATGGCGGTCAGAGTGGCTTCCAGACCTGCAACTGGTTGATATCTCTCGGTAGTTGATGCAATGCACTCATCACTTGCTCGCCTTGCTGAATCTATGACGAGTGCTGAGAAGGCGAATCGAGTATTGTTTGAGGAGTGCTAGAAATGTTGCTGAATGGTTTCGATGGCTTCGGACGACTTGACCTTTTTGCAGTTCTCTTGGCAGAGCTGGAATGCGTGCGCGTGGATGAGATATCCACCCTGGTGCCATACAGCCCACACAATTTCTCAAGCAGCCCTCCAAATCGCCTCGTGCTGCAAATAATGAAGCCGTTCTGTCAAGTTGTCTCCATCCTGGCGGCGCCACTCCTTGCTTCTCACTTTGTTCCAGTCGATTGCACGAACTTGAGATCGGGAAGTGGGCAACTCGTGCCATGGAACCCACCTCCTCAAGTCACGCAGAGCCCTGAGTCCATGCACCAATTCGTCGACGCACTACACGACCTCAAGCTCGCACAAGACCGGATTTCGAGAGATTTTCAGAAGCTCTTCGCGTCGATCAGCTCGACAGTGGGCGTGTTTCACGAGTGGGGGAGCGGACTCACAGGTGATTTCCCCCAGCTGTTGAAAAATGCGCTCTTTGCGAGCTCCGACATACAAAAGAAAAACCCACATCAAGAAGATGACGGCGGGAAAGACCTGCTCAAAGCAGTGAGTGTCTGACGGACGGAAAGGTAGAGAGTACGCTCGACGTAGAATTTGAAGTAGACCTAGCTCGCTACATGTGGCGAAAAAGACATCTGCAGCAAACGAATAAGGTGTTTCTGATCATAAATGCATTATTTTCTCACCGCTCGCTTGTGTAATTCTTTGTCATCTGCGTGTGAATACAAGGCTATGGATATGCATCAACAACGGTGTTTATTGTGGCAGCACTTTTGGCAGACGATGGCAATGCTATCGTATCGATCCAATAACCGATCGCGACATTTCAAAACGAGAGTACTTGTACGAGCGCAGCCGTACCTTATGCAATTGGAAGCAAGAAAGTAGTGGAAATGAACATCAATACCTTTGTTGCTGTTGTTGTCACGATCTTTGTGTCTGTGTGTGTTCTCAAGGCAACATGCTAAACCTGTAAATATAATGGAAGAGTGCTGGAGTACCTGTGCTAATAGCGCGGCTCGTGCAGATACGGCGTCTGCGTGTCTACGCCGGGGTTTCGCCGCTCAAAGTAGCTCGCACGCTCGCGCATGCGCTCTGACTGGAACTTGCGCAGCTGGCGCAGGTAGTGGCACTCGCGCAGCAGGTTGTTCTTCGCGGCGTAGTTGTGATTGGCTTCGCCTCCCTCCATCGCGTCTTGGCCCTCCACCTCCATCGGCTCTGCTGCTGCAATTGCTGTCCATTGCTGCACATGGTTAGTAGAGCTCCACGCAGATCGAGAGGCTAACAGCAGTACAATTAGCACAAGCCCATCAGTACAGCGTCAACATATCAACCCGCACAGTGTCAACAGAGATCCAGGCGCTCTAACCGTCGTAGTCGTGCGCGAGGCGCAGCTTCTTCATCTCCTTCTCGATAGGCTCGCCTTGGAGGCCGTTGTGACTGCCGTTATAGGAGCTGTAGGCAACTGTGTTGTGCTCGTCGTCATCTGCACTGCTGCTCTCCATGGGTCGCCACTCGCGCTTACGTCCTGCGCCGTTGCCGCCGTGCTGCATCTTTGCGGGCTGCACTTGCTTCTTCGCTGCTGCAGCTTTTTGAGCTTTGTTCTCGAAAGGCTGGAAGTTCCCGTCAAAATAGCGCATCACACCAATGTTCAGCTTCATTTTTTAGCTTATAGGATTTATAAAATGATTGCAGTGCTCTAGTCACTTGCCAAAGTACGAATGGCCCTGTTGACTTGGTTTTTGTACTGGACCGTGTCGCCTCCCTGTCGCTTGTTTCAACTTGCGGAGGGTGAAAGAGGCTACGCCCGCACTAACTTAGAGAGTTTTGGTCAAGTCTCGGAATCGGCGCGCCAGCCAATCAGATTTCTTCCTTTTTACCTTCAAATTGATATCAGATTGGTGGATTTTCATTAAAAGAGTGAGTTGATCAGCTAGGTATACGCTAGCTGATTTTTGTGCCACTGTAGACAGATTATTGAGTTTATAAGGTAGCAAATTTCTCCGCAAGGCTCCGGACAAAAGGAAGAAGCAGCAAGCGGTGACTGACTGCCTGACTACCACGCTGTTGCAGGCCGCCATTTGTCGACCCCCGTCCAGTTCAACGACAACCAGTGTGATCCATGTATGGAGTTTGCGCACCGAAACCGGATAGGATCTGGGGATAGGTCAGACCTTGAATCGAAAGGCTCAAAATCCATTGCCTGATCCTAAAGCTGCTGGTTTAGGTTTTCCGGATCAGTCATTGTAAAAAGGATTCCCTATTAGGAGCTTTTGTAGCAGATGTTGAAAATGAATTTTGACACAAAACTCCTATTTGGAGTTCCTATTTGAAGCTCCAGCTCGAAAAGGGATTGCTGAGCCTGAAGGCTTTTTTGGGACATTCATCATTCATCATCAAGACTCAAAACCACAGCAGCTCAGCTCATTCAGCGTACTCACAAGCGAGCGAGCGAGCGAGGCGAGAAGGAAGGAAGGAAGGACGGGTTTCGCTACAGTAATGCATGGCTCTCTGCTTCACTCTGGGAGCACGACCCCAGGCGCCATTAGCAGCATGACGACGTCCTCCCCAGCGAGCCCCCTGGTGGTGTCCATGTCCGCGGCCCTCGCGTCGCCGTCGCCAGTGCTCCCGCCTGCGGCTGCGAACGGCAAGGAGGCGTCGTTCACCGCCCCATCCTCACGAGCGATCTCAGGTGTAGAATCCCGCGCGAGTATCTCGAGAGTGTCCAGCGATGCGAGTGCGCATGCGTCTGCGGACCGCATCCCGCACGACGTGCGCCTCAAGTTCCACTGGGAGGGCTACTTGCAGAAGCGCTCGGACTGGCTCAAGCACTGGGAGACGTACTACTTTGTGCTCAAGGGCCGCGCGCTCTACTGCTACTTGTCGGAGGAGGACGCGCGCCAGCAGCCAGAGAAGTCCAAGATCAAGAAGGGCAAGTTCGGCTTCGCCGACCGTGTGACGCTCATCAAGGTCTGGGACGTTGAAGAGACCGCGCCGCAGCAGCAACAGTCCAACTCGCAGTCGTTGCCGTCGACGCCAAAGGAGCAAACGCAAAGTAGCTCGGAAAGTTCAACCGTCTCGCCGTTCCGATTCACGCTGGAGACTGAGAAGGGCCACCAGCTGCACTTCCGCACCAACTCAGAGGCAGCCAAGCACGTGTGGCTCCAATACGCAGCGAACGCCGTGGCCGACTACGACGCCGCCGGCACGCTCCGTCCGCAGACCAAGCGGCTGCGGACGAATGTACCGGACTTCTACAACGCGTACGAGTACCTCTACGCCGCGCTTTGTGACCGTGTCGACGCGGATCTATACGACACACCGGCGTCATCACAGGGGTTCACGCCGCAATCCACAGACCGACTAAGCATGTCGGGCAACGGCAGCAGTAGCAGTAGCAGTAGCAAGAAGATCCAGTCGTTCTTTGCCCCCGTGGCGCCGAACCAGCCGATCAGCAAGTGCAACGTTGTGCCGGCGCTCGACCACACAGTCATGCGCTTCTTCTCGCTGCTGAGTCCCGACATCATCCTGCGCTCAAATTACCTGCCGATGGTGCACTTCGCAGGCAAATACCGCGGCTACGGCGGCGTGCTTGAGTACTTTACGCGGCTCTCGCAGTCGGTGCGCTTTGAGCAGTTCATCGTCGAGAAGATCGACATCGAAGAGGACGAGAGTAGCTCGGCGAAGCACAGCCGCATCCTCGTGGTCTCGGGAAGGGAAACCATGCAGGTGCGCTACAACCAGACGACATTCATGCAGCAGTGGACGCACAAGCTGCACTTCAAGCCGAACGCGGGCGGGCTCGTGAGCCGCTGGGAGATCTTTGGCGACGTCGTGGCGTCCAGCGTGGTGTTCAAGACGCCCGGCTTCACGACGAACCTCACACTGCCGTCGCTCTCGGAGCGCATCCGCGAGTCTTTTGTCGGCGGGTACATCGTCACAATCAACCTCCAGCAGATTGCCGGCGTCCGATCGAGAGAACTACAGAAAGATGTGAGTGTATGTGCGCTGAACATGAAATGTGTACACATGAGATGGTGGCTAACGCCGGTTTTGTGATTGTGGGTATGCTAGAAATTCTTTGTGCGGTGCTCGCTGGACACGAACGAGTTTGAAGGAGTTTGGCACACGGAGGCGCAGTCTCGATCGGTGGCTCCAATTGAAAGCCGAGCAGACAGTGTTCCGTTGGCTACTCACGCGTCACAACAGAGCGCCGGTGACGATACGCTCACGTCGCTCGTGTACATTTACAACCAGGAGTTGTATCTGCAGTTTGACCGACTATCGAGAGACGATAACACGATTCTGCTGGTTGAATTTTGCCGCGAGTCGAACCGCGAGGTCGTGTCGCGCACGCATGTGAACATGGCGAGTTTTCTCAACCACCAGATTGAAAGAAACATGAGCAGCAGTCGCAGACGCTCGCAGCAGCGCACCAAAGAGGAGGAAGATGCGCTGAAGGGGTTGCAGAGCTACGTCCTTTCGAACGACTACCAGAGCTTCTTCGGGAAGCTCACGATCGGGCTCAAGATCTCTTCGCTCTCTGCAGCGAGACGCCAGGGAAGTTCGCGTCGACAGTCGTCGCAGCGCATGTCTGGCAATCGTGACAGCAGCATATACAGTAACCGTGACAGCAACATTTCAGAAGACTTGGGTGAGTTAAATGTGCGCGACTCGAGAGAGAGTCGAGGTTCGGGCTTTCGAGCGTTTGCCGCAGCCAAGCTTGCCTCCGCAGCGTCCCCCGGTCCTCCACAAGAAGACATCATGCACCAGTTCATCATCAACGGCGTTCGGTATCAGCTGGCGGAGAAGTACCGCATGGTTAAGATTGTTGGCAAGGGCACGTACGGCGAAGTCATCGCTGCGAGCGATTTTGTGAACGGTGGCACGTATGCGATTAAGAAGCTGGGCCAGTTCCTCCGCCACCCGAAAGTCGCGATGCTGGCGCTGCGCGAGATCAAGTTGATGAACGAGATCGGTGCGCACCCGTGCCTGATGGAGATCCACGAGCTGCAGCGACCGCTGGACTACGACCACTTTGAGGATCTGTACATCATCCAGCCGCTCATGGAGATGGATTTATGCCGCATCATCCACTCGAAGGAGCATTTGAGTGATGACCAGATCCAGTACTTCATCTACCAACTGCTCTGCGGCATCAACTACCTGCACTCGGCAAACGTGCTGCATCGCGACCTAAAGCCCAGCAACATCCTCGTGAACTCGGATTGCCGTCTGAAGATCTGCGATTTTGGACTCGCGCGCCACGCGAATGATCGAGATCTGGAGGAAGGACTCTCAGAGTACGTGGTTACGCGCTGGTATCGCGCGCCAGAGTTGCTGCTCGCAAATGCGTACACGAAAGCCATCGACATGTGGTCGATTGGGTGCATTTTCGCCGAGCTTCTCGGTCGACGGATCATGTTTCCGGGCAAATCGTACGTGGACCAACTGAAGGTGATCATCGAAGTGGTCGGCACGCCGACGACGTTCAACTTCTGCGACAACCCAGTCGCTCGCCGCTTTGCCGGGCGTCAATTTCTGATCCAGAGCGAGAAAGTAGAGAAGGTCGACTGGCAGAAGATCTTTCCCGAGGCAAACCCGGAGGGTCTTGACTTGCTCGATAAACTGCTCCAGTTCGACCCAACAAACCGCATCACGGCCCAGGAGGCACTAGACCACCCGTACGTGAGCCAGTGGCGAGATGCGCAAATGGAGAAGCCGTGTCACACAGAGGTCGCGAACAAGCTCACGCAGTTTGACTACTCGCAGATTCCGTGGGACGCGCAGACGCTCAAGGACTATTTGTACGAGGAAGTGATGAAAACGCAGCGGCTCCCGGGCTCGAGCAATGACCAGCTCTATCGGACGTTTTGAGAAAGAGAAACGAGGGAAGATAGATAGACACAAGCGAGAGTGAGAGAGGCGAACGAACGAAATCAAAGAAAAATGAAAATGCGCAAGATAGTGTACAATGGAAAAGAAGAGTGGAGATTCAAATGGGCTAAGAAGACAAGACAACATGAACATCAATCAATACAAGGAGTGTGAGAAACGTCTTCTTTTCTAAAGTCCAAGCTCTTTGTCCATGAATGCTAGAGGGTACAGCCCCTCGTCGTCATTGAGCGGATCAGCGTCCTCACCCGATAGACAGGTAATGTCCACGCTATCACTGACCACTCCTTGTGCTCTTTGCTGTGAACAGAACGGCGTGTCGTGTACGTAGATCCGCGCGATGTCACCATTTGCCAGCTTGTCGTAGACCCAGTTCGGAAAAGCCGACAGGTTTGTTCTGTGCGCATGTAAGTACCGAATGTACGTCTGATCATCTGCAGCTGCCGGCATGGAGACCAACGGATTATTTGATAGCACCAGGATGAAGAAGCTCTGCGTGAAAAAGAGGTCTTCGGGTAACCTTGCAATGGAGTTCCCTTCGAGTGACAGCTTTTCGACTGGCAGGAGGTTCAACGTGCTGGGAAAACTGACCAAGCCCGAGTTCTCGACGTATAACCTGGTCATCCGCGGCCACTTGTCGTGTAGGTTCGACGGAAAATCGACCAGGTTGGTCGTCGAGATCTCAATGTCAAAGAGTCCTCTCGGGAAGTCGTCGTTGATCATGCCGTCGGGAAGAATGCCTCCGTTGCTGAAGTTGACTCGGACGAGCGAGAGCGAGACCATGAATGGATTCGTGCTGTGCGTGATCGCGGCCTCTTGCGGCCAGCTGATGAGCGTCGAGTTGTAAATGTCGATGGAGAGCAGGTGGCGATACTTCCGGATGATCGGTGGGATCTCTAGCGCAGGACAGTGCGTGAACAGCAGCGCCGCGACGCTCTCTTCATGCAGCTTTGCGAGCGCTTGCTCGACATCACTCGCGTTTCCCTGGATGCCGCCGTTCCTGCGGCTGCAGTCGACCTGGTAGACCGAACAAGCGAGCTTGGACGCGAACCAGGGCCGCATGATCTGCCAGCAACCGCTCTTGTCGCCGTGGTACGACGTGCGGAACGCGAGGCCGTGGAAACAGATCACCGAGCAGCCAGTGCCCATGAACAGCAACCGGATCACTTTGCCAGCATACTTATGGATCAGTCGGGAGACAAGACGGCAGCTCTGTGTGTATAATCGTACTACCAGGATAGAGCCGTGAGCGCTCTGACCTTGAGTTTGAGTTTGTGCTTTTGCTTGAGTTTTCGCCAGCAGCTGACGTTCGCGGAATTGGTCGATTTTCGCTTTGAAGCGCTCAGACCTCTCACTCGCAGTCATATCTGTGACCACTTTGGCGAGCCGCCCCACGTGCTGATCTTTTGGTGTTATCACGGACGTGTCTTTGCGGACCAAGGCCCTCACTTTCTTCAAACAACCTCGGATGCTCAGGTGCGGGATGATTTTGAAGACAAGGTCGAGCGTGGAGATGACAAAAACCTCCTGGTTCTCCAGCACTCCGTTGATGAACCACTGGTGGTCGTAGAGCTTCTCGCTTGGGAACGTCCGGGTGTCCAGGTCGAATGCTCTCGCGTACGGTGTAAAGATGCTCAGCGGCACGATGATCGCGACGCAAAAGTCAAGCACTGCGTCGATCGCGAGCAGGTAGACACGACGCATCTCCGGTCGCTTCTTGTAGTGGTACTGGACGATCGGCGTGGAGAAGCAGTTGACGACGATGACCGCGACCGAGAGGTTGTTGAGCCAGGGCCGCGCCACGAGGAAGCTCGCGCGGTACGCCTGGTAGATCTGCGAGGTCAATTCAATGCACTCACGGAGGTAGAAGTACAGATAGAAGAACGGCGACTCAACGCCCAATATGCCTCTCCGACTGAAGCACGTGACGTGGCACGAGTGCATGCGATGTGAAAGGTACGTCCACACTCTTCTCACCCTCGACCTTTTGATGTTGCTATCAACGTCGCCAATGTGTGGCTTTGACTGTTGCGGTGGGTCGTAGTGGCTGGCCGGGAAGAACGCGAACTTGCGCTGTCTGATTGAGTAGTAGCAGAGCCTCAGCACGACGGCCCAGTGGACGGCGCTGAGAGCGCCAAAGACCGCAGCGACGGCTTTGTACTTGCGCACAATGTTGGGATTGACCAGGTGCACGTAGTAGGACAAGTACGGACTCGTCATGTAGATGTACAACTGCGCCTGCAGCGCCAGCACCACACCGCAGAAGACATGGATGGCGAGCATCCCGAACCAGATGAGCGCGAACACTGGCGGCCGCACCTCCAGGAAGAGCAGCTCCTCGGCCGACTCCATAATGTCGCGCTCGCTGGTGACCTCGATGGAGTAGCGACGCCAAGGTGGCCTGGTCGAGTCATGAGCTGTCTGCGGTACATCGTCGGTAGCATCCACTGCACTCTGGACGTGCATCCTGCGCGGAGCTGTTCGCGCACCACCTCAAGAGCTCGAATGCTCTCTTTCTGACAGACTGGCGTCGTTTCAGGTTCCATACCCTGTCTATATTGATACCTTTCAAAACAGATAAACATATCTATTTTGACAGGTAAATTCTTCTTCTTTGAGGAATTTCCTTCTTTTCCACCAATCACGCACTAGGTGCGCGTCCTTGTGCGCTATACTCACGTATAGTTCACTGCACTTGCGTATAGCGTATATTAACCACACACACAGAGCCCCTCACAAGCTTTGTGGGCCACCGACGCCGCCGCCAGAGAGCAACGAAAGCCAATTTGGATCATCGATCGCCATGAAGCTGCTCGTCCAGCGGCTCGCGAGAGCGAGTGTGCGCTCCGCCTCCGCTTCCTCCTCGGTGCTCGCGGCCGGTGTCGCCGTATCCTTCGTGCAGAGCAGCGGCGCCGCTTCGGCGCTCGTTGCCGCGCGCAACCAGTTCGTGTCGCCGTCGCCGTTGCTCGCCATCCGCGCGTTCAGTACCAGCAAGAAGAGCAAGTCCGCCAAGCCTTCGGCCGGCGACGACAGCGACTCGGACTCAGACGATGAAGACGAGGACGAGCTCCGCAAGAAGAAGGTCGCCGAGCAGCGCCGCGCCAAGGCCGCCGCGCAGGCGAGTCTCAAGAAGGACGCCACCGACCTCGACGAGGACTGGGACGAGGAGCGATGGGGAGCACTCGACTCGGAGGACTGGCAGGGATTCGAGGGTGACCTCGACGCTGTGACTGAGGAAGGTGTGCCTACGTGGCTGCACTCTGTGCGCGAGCTCAGCGCGATCAACGACGAGAAGCGCATGCGCGCCAAGCTCGCGCGTCGCGCCATGGAGGAAGCCAAGAAGAACGTCGTGCGCCACCGCAAGGTGGACGAGCAGGGCCGCGCGTATGGCACGGGTCGTCGTAAGACCAGCACCGCGCGTGTGTGGGTGAAGAAGAGCGACAAGCCGTTCGCGGGTCGCATCTCGATCAACAAGAAGGACCTCGTGGACTACTTGGTGCGCGACACCCACCGCGAGGAGGTGCTCAAGCCGTTCTCGGTCATCGGCCAGACCGGCCAGTTCGACGTGTACTGCACAGTGAAGGGCGGCGGCTTGACCGGCCAGGCCGGCGCGATCCGCCACGGCATCAGTCGCGCGCTGCAGAACTTCGAACCGGAGTACCGCGCGCCGCTCAAGAAGGAAGGACTGATCACGCGAGACCCGAGAATGGTCGAGCGAAAGAAGCCAGGTCAACCGAAGGCGCGAAAGAAATTCCAGTGGGTCAAGAGATAGAGTGGGGGAGATGCAGAGAGCGGCGCTGGCAGCTCTTTCGGGAGCTCTTCCTCTTCTTTCTTCAAGTTGCCTCCCGTCAGCTTGGGCTCTTCTTGGCTTTGCTGCGAGGCTCCAAAGGTGTCGGCGAGTGGCAGGTTAGCGTTAGCTATAGAGGGGGATTCGAGTAGCGCCGCTGCTGCGACAGGCTTCTTCCAGTTTTGCTCTCTCCTCATTTTGAGAGGGCAAACGCAAGAATGTAACGAGAGAAATACACAACCAACCTTAAAACAACAGCGCACGAAATCACACATACGCACGCAATTAACCAACCGCGCTGCGGAAGGATACCATTTGACTGGGGGGTATCGAGAACAAACTGCCTTCTTGACTTTGAGTTACAAACACGAGATCTCCGCTCTCCTCACTGTCTTCATCTGCGGTCGGAGGTTGGGATGAAGTTTCGTCTTCTTGCGCTAAAGTCAGGTTAGTTGAGCTCTCATCAAAATACATGCAAACCCAATATCACACGTCCTTTCAGCCCTTCTCCCTTAAAGCGCCATCGACGCCTCGAGCTTGCGCAGCGCCTCTAATTCGTCTTCATCGGCTGGTCCAACAACATTAATATTCGACTCCACTCGGTGCGTTGGTACCTCCGGCAGGTTGTATTGCGGTGCCGCGGCGGCTGGAATGGGAACTCTTGCTGCTGCTGCTGCGGCAACTGGGGCTGGTGGCTGTGCGGCTGCCACGGCGGCTGGTGTCGGCTGAGCGGCGGCCGCTGCAGGAAGCTCCTTGAGCGCCTCTTCTTCGAGGTCGAGCTCCTCCATCATGCGCAGCTCCTCTTCCAACTCGTCGTCGTCGTACAATGTCGAGCCGAGCGGTTGCGAGATCGCGCGTCCGATTTCGTCGGCGGTCGCCATCTCTTCCTGGATGTCGTCCATGATGTTGTCGACCGTGTCGACGTTCATCTGGCCATGGATAGCCTTCATCTGGTTCGCGCCGGAGCGCAGCGCCGTGAACGTCTCCATGTTCACGTGCGCGGACTCGAGGGTCATCACCTGGGTCTCGAGCGTCATGCGCGCACCCTGGAGCTTCTCGATCTCCGCCTCGTACATCTTCTTGCGCTTGAGCGCGAAGATCGCGCCGCGCTTGTCTTTGCCGGCTGACTTCTTCTTCGCCTCTTCTAGCTGCATCACGATCTTCTTCTCGATGTGTAGCTCGCGCTTCTCGAGCGTGTCCAGCTGCTCGCGGATCTTGCGGATCGTGTCGGCGGTGGCTTGCGGCGTCGCCTTCACAGGCGGCGCGGACTTGCGACCAAAGAGGTTCATATTGGAATGTGTAGGCCGATAAAAAAAGAGAGAGTCCGAGTGCTTATGTGTGTTAGCTGTATCGATAGGCGGAGTTTGGTCTTGATCTGCTTGCCTTGTCTTGTCTGTGCGCGCGGAGGAAACTTGGGAGCTGACGATGGCGGCGGTGCTTCCTTCCGCTCACACTCACCTGTGCTCGGTTGCGTTGAATGAGCTGTTCTTCTTCTTCGGCGAACGATCAACACTCCTGGTGGCAACCCACAACAAAAGCTACTTCACGCAGTCGGACGACTTTATGGAGTTACTTTCGTCTGGATTTTGCAATGTTACTTCTTGGCATTATTTGAAAATGGTTAAATTACAAAATTGGGCTGCGTCAGAAACAATAGACGATAGAGTTGAAAAGGGGAATGGCAACTGTGATGGCGCATTACCATCAGCGCAACGAGAAGAGAACACAAGCGTTTGGCGAAGAAGGTACGGGGGCCAAGAGCTCTTGACACAACTCGTTCTTTCTTGGCATGCGGCGCGTCCTCCACCAGCTGCGTGTGTACCTGCAGCAGCCGCTGCTGCCGAGCCACATCGTGCGCGAAAAGTATCCGTGGACGCAGCGCATCACGACCCTGCGCGCGTTGCTCCTGGCGCTGCTGCTCGTGCTCTCGTGGGTCTACCTGCAACTCCTCGTGCGTTACGGCAGCATCTCACCCATCGCGACAGCGCTCTACACACGCCCTTACCACGGGCGAAGCGTCACGGACTTCCCGCCAGTGCAGACCCCGCCATGGCGTCCAGAGTTCCGCGTCGTCGTGTCCATGACCACAACACCGAACCGCCTCGACAAAGTCATGGACAGCGTGCGATCGCTCACAGTGCAGAGCCTCATGCCGGACCAAATCTATGTGAACATCCCACGAGGAGCGATGAAGCGCCACCCGGAACGATCGTACGACGAAGTGGACATGCCACCTGAGCTCGAGAAGCTCGCGCCGCTCGTGAAGATCAACCGGTGCGTGGACGACGGTCCTGCGACGAAGCTCCTCGGCGCATTGCGCCTGGAGAACGACCCGTCAACGCTGATTATCACGCTAGACGACGACTTTGAGTACCCGAAGCAGCTGGTTGAGGCACTCACGTGGGAAGCCGTGAATAAGAAAGATGACGTGCTCGGCGTGTGCGGGTGGGGGATGCTGCCGGTGTGGCACCAGGTGGGCGTCGTGCCCGCGTATGTGCCGTACATGATGCGTCCGACCGGCCGCTTCGTCGATATCCTGCAGGCGTGCTGCGGCAATGCGTACCGAAGGGGTTTCTTCCATGATGTCGAGGGGTTTGCCGACATCCCGCAAGTGTGCGTGACCGTGGACGACGTCTGGATCGCGGGCTACCTGCGCATAGTGGAGAACCGCCACAGCGCGATCATCAGCAAACGTCTGGATCCGGAAGACCCGCCATGGAAGAAGGTGGAGGCGGTGTCTTCCGCAAAGAAGATGACGCTCTCAAACTTCAACCATGAGCACCAGATCCACTACAAGTGCGTCGAGGCGATCGAGAGCAAGTTCCAGAAGCGCTGGACGCGCAACTTTGAAGAACCGGAAGAGGAAGACGACGCGTAAGAAGTAACGACGAGAAGGCAGGTAGGAAGAAAAATGGTTGATAACAGAAAACAAACAAGCCACCCAGGTGTGCATGTTTCTTTTTTTGTGAATTATGTTTTGTTTTTTGTTTTTGCTGGACTTCATCTTCTCATGTCGCTCACTTTCACTGCGTATTAGTTCGTGGCTTCTCTCTCACCACTTTGCTGGATTCAAAGAGCTCATGAGCACGAATGGACAGACACATGGAGGACGAGGCAGCAGCTTCGTCTCAATGGCAACTAGCGCGCGTAATCTGCTTATTCCTTTCCGTCGTGGAGGGTTCCCGCCTCGTCGACCGACGAAATTTGTCTGCAACACAATGCAAAGACAAAGTTAAAACCACGTCCAACACCTACAAGCAATAAAACAAATCGAATACGTACATCCACTTCTTGTCGAGGGTCTCCTTCCACAGAGTCACCTTGTGGTCGCCCGAGGACACGGCGAGCACGTTGCCAGTCACAGACCAGCTCACGCGCCACACCGGCGCCTCGAACGTGTGCAGCAGCTCGCGCTTCCACACGCCGTTCTCCTCGCTCTGCGACCAGATGTATACGTGCTTGTCCTCCGAGCAACTGGCAATCAGGTTCACAGGCATGCCCGTGGACGGCGCCCACGCCACGTCGCGCACCCAGTCGCTGTGCGCCGGTGCCGAGCTGATGTCCTCCTTCGTCCACTCTGTGTGGCCCTCTGGCAGGCTCCAGATCTTGATCGTCTTGTCACACGAAGCGGTCACAATGCGGCGCACGGCGCCGTTCTCGTTCTTGGATCCGAGTGAGTTGAACGGCGCCCAGCTCACAGCATTGCAGCCCAGCGAGCTGTCCTTGAAGTGGCTCACGCTCCAACCCTCAGCTGTCAAGGATCAGACATAACGCAAAGCGACAGGTTAATCGCTTTTATCCCATCTTGCATATAGTAAACAAAATAGGGCTACGCACTTGTGTAGCTGATGATGGAGACGCTGCCATCCGCGGACGCGCAGGCGAGCGAGAGTCCGTACTCGTGCGGAGCCCAGGCGATCGAGTTCACCGAGGCCTCGTGGAACGCGTGCACGTACGCCTGCGTCCACTGGTTCAGGCTCTGCTCTCTGTAGATGATCACCTTGCCGTCATATGAGCACGACGCGAGTAGCGCGCCAAACTTTGGGTGAGCCCACGCCACCTGCCACACTGGACCTTCGTGTCTGTTCACACCAATACACACACAAGCACAAGGTCAGCACCTCAAATCCATTAGCAAACATACGCTCTTGGTCAATTATAAGAGCACATACCCGGTGAGGAGCTGCTCGTTGTTCTGCACTTCGCCCGTGACGTCGTAGACCTTGATCGTGCGGTCGGACGAGCAGGTCGCGAGGCGCTTGCCGTAGTAGTCTAGCTGCGCGTCGTGCTGTTTTGCATTTGATAGACAGACACATGGTGATAAGAAAAGACCAGTGTGAGCACACAGCCACACATTAATGTGTGATAGACACAAACAGCAACCGCGCACGCACGATCATGTCCTCGTGCTGCGTGTCGATGGAGAGGATCGGGGCAGTCATGGTGCTAGTGAGCTGCTCAAATCAAATACGCTTGTTGCTTTGCTGGCAAACAAGCAAGGGGGAGATTTCATTTGGCCCTACCGTCCTGGTTTTAATCTAAAGCTAGGGTTTGCCACCCACAATTAGCGTATTTGATGCGAACGCACTAGTTTCAGTATACTTCGAAGTTTTGGCACACTAATTTAGGGTAATGGAGGAGTCGGTTTGGTTTTCAACCAATCAGAGTGCGCCAATTCAAGCTGGATCACAATGGCGTTCAGCCAGGTTCAGATCACTCTGCTTGCGATCAGTCATGAAAAGGTGACTAAAATGTTGTGCGTGGAAAAGAGAGAAGGAGGATTTTGTATGCAAATGCAATAAAATAGGCATACATTACGTTCTCTTCTGTGCAAGCAAAGCGGCGAAAAAGGGCGTCTCGGTCTCTTATTGCAAACCAAATCCGCCACTCCACGCTCTCAGCTGGGAAAGTTCGACACGGTCTTCCAAAAGCTCACGATAGGACCCTGAAGCACTTGCATGCTCATGGCAACTCTCATTCAGAGAGTGATCTTGAGTACAGCGGCGCAGGCGATCCGAAGTGGAGACTCGGTCGGCAAATTTACAGATGATCCGCTCCACCTCCTCTCTCTCTTTCTCTCTCTCTCTCTCTCTCTCTCTCTCTCTCTCTCTCTCTCACTCACTCACTCCTTTCTTGGGCCTTCTTCTGGATGAATGTGGTTTTCAACGATCTACCAGCCGGCGTTCAGGTTCTTGTCTGGTAGCACCATTACGAGTTTTTCCCAGCCGAAATCCTCCCACTTGAGCTGGAACAAAATCACCCACGAGATGAAGAGAATTGTCACGAACGCAAAGCTCATGCTTGAGCGACGCACCCCTGAACACAAGAACAAATAGACAAAAGCGACCGCACATTAGTCACCATTCAGTCATATCACAAACACCACACAGTACAGTACAGTGCACTGCATTGTCTGCATATGCACACAAGTACGTACAGAGCGTGACTTTTGGGTCGATCGATGGGTCGAGAAACTGCTTGCGGTAGTAAATCACGTTCACTGCGTGCAGCCATGGCAGCAGTAGCAGGCCGCCGAAGAACATCTTCTTGGCGATCGTCTCATCCGGCTCCGTGTTCAGGTTGCGCGTGAAGTTGCCGCGGTTGTTGCTGTTCGCCGGCGCCTCGCCGCCCGACGTGCGCACGGGCTCGCCCAGCACAGGAGTGTCGTCCGCCATGTCTGTCTGCTTGCTGCTTGTCGCCTACTTCCTTTCCTGACTGACTGAGTCGCCGTTTGTTTTTCCGAAGCTGGGCGGGATCGAAAAGAAACATAAATACTCCACAAAATGATATTAAAACTCTCTAAATTGATATCCAAAACTGGCGTTTTCTGAAATACGGAAGGAGCCACTAAATGAGATTGTACAGTACTTCTTATAGAAACGATGAATTTTAAAGCCTTTTTGACGAAACTATTTCTAAACGTGAACTGTCCGTCGACGAATCCAAGCAAAGCTTTTTCCTTCACACAGCAAGAAACGCAACACGCACGAAAGAGAAAGCAGCCAAGGAACTACTCTGCGTGAGGTTGGTTGATTGGCGTGCGCACATTACAAAAGGAGAACGACAGCATGTACGGCAACAATCAGTACCCACCAGGGTACCCTTCAGCGCCAGGCCAACAGCCGCAATACCCTCCACAGCAGCAGTATCCTCCGCAGCCGCAGGGGTACCCACCGCAACCTCAAGCGCCAGGATATCCAGTGCAATATCCGCCGCAACAAGGGTATCCACCGACCGCTCCAGGATACGCCCCGCAACCAGGTTATCCTCCACAGCAGCAATCATACCCGTACCCACCTCCACCGCAACAGCAGCAGCAGCAGCAGCAGTACTACGCAGCGCAGGGCCGACAGCTCTTCGCGCAGGCGACGAATGCGACGTATCCATACCCAGCGCAGCCCGCCGCAGGGTACATGGTGCAGCAATCGCCCGTGTACGTGCAGCAGCCTGGGTACGTGGCGTACCCCGGTGTGATCTATGGCGGCAAGATGAAACACAAGCACAAGCACAAGGGATACAAGTACAAGGGCTACAAGCGAAAGGGGTTCAAGTTCTTCAAGTGAGTGTGTATGTGTGTGAGAGAGAAGAGAGGCTTGTTCGTATTATGAGAACAAGAGCAGGTAGCAGTGTTTTGCGAACAGTAGCGCGTTGGTTGGCGCGTGAAGAACCGAGGTGTAGTAAGAGAGGCGCATAATAAATGGCTGTGGTGGTGTGTGTGAGCGTGTTTGGAAAATGAAATGACTCGAGTTGCATTTTCGCTGCTTGATGCGTGCTGTTTTGAGGCGGCGTGCTCAGGCTCAAAATGACAAATGGACCCATTTAGGTACGAAACTAATAACTCTCGCTCCACTAAAGTACGGGGTATACCAAGGTTACGATTTCACTCGATAAAGTACGAAGTTGCGGTCAGTTACGTCACTTGCTTGCTCACAACAGCAGCAGCAACAACAACAGTAACACAAGATGGCGGGCACGCGGCTGCATGTGGTCGTGAGCTTCGTGCTCTTCGCGCTGGCGGCGGCACCCTTCGCCTGGCGGTTCACGCAGATCGAGCGCGTGGAGCTGCCGGTGGAGCGCATCCAGCGCCTCAGCTGGAAGCAGTCGCGGTTCGCACAGCCAGACACGTTCTCTGTCGCGATCCTCACGCTTAAAGACGGCGATGAGAAGAGCTCTGAACAGCTTCAGAAGGTGCCGCTCAGTTCTTCTGCAACAGGGCGCATCGAATACGCTGTCGGAGTGAGCATTCATATCACTGCAGCAGAGCGTGTGGAGCTACGCAACGCCAAGAGTCTGCAGCATGTGGACGACCTTCTGGCTCGGATCGTGAGCGCCAAGGCGGCATCGTCTTCTTCAGCCCAGCGCCAGTTCAGCGTGCTGCTGTTGTGCGACGATGCAGCGGCAACAGCGTCTCTTATCGCAAAAGACGCGCTGGTCATGGGCAAGTACCGCCACGCGTGGTCATCGCAATGCACTCTCTCGCAGAACACGAAGCTCTTCCACGCGGTCGAGAAGCTCGTGCAGCAGCATGTTTTCCCTGTCGAGAGCGCTGAGGCGGCGACGACCAAGCGCGCGCGCACGGCGCTCAAGTACCGCCTGCAGTTTGCGCTGCTCAAGGAGAACCCGCAGCTTCCGTGGCAATGGGACTTTTCCTCGACGTTGTTCCCAAAGTACCTGCAAAAGTTTGTCGAGAAAGTGAGCGTGCTGGCAAACTTTAGCGTCGAGAGCGAGGTGTTCCACTACGCGCGACTGGCCAAGGAGATCCACGCAAGCGAGGACGGCCAATCGTTCTATATCAAGGCGGACGACCTCAAGCAGGTATTTTTGAGTATAGTTTATTTGCTTATGTATTGAATTGTCTGGCTTCTAACTGAAGCGCGTGTATGCCAACGCAGTTCAAGAGTGCCAACGACTTTCTGACCTCGTCGGTGCTGGACGACAGAGAGCAGGTCCTCCACTTCATGGCAGCGCTGCCAAAGCTCGAGCACTCACCGCTCGGCATCCTGTCGAATGGGGATCAAGCGTCATCCTCAAGCCGCTTGGCGTCGTCTTTCGAGATCCCAGGGTGGGGCGGCGTCGTGATTCTCAACATCACGCGCCTTCTGAGCGGCAGTGCTGACGACGCCGTGTTCGAGACGAAGCAGATGATGGGCGCCTTCCTCACACAGTTCCGCACGCTGATTGGCGCTCCGTCCTTTCACGAACGACAGCGCGTGGAAGCCAGCGCGTCGTACGGGAAGCTCACGTTCCTCGCGTCCCCTCGCGACGGCATCGCGGATTGGGAGCTCGACGTGATCGTGCGCTCGCTCTTCAAACTGTACGTGAGCTTCCTACTGCGTAGATCTCTGAATGTGGACATGATAGTGACGTTTTCTTTGTGTATGTAGCCACCTGAAAGCGACGATCTCGACGCTCCAGTCGATCGTGCAACTGGTCGACGAGATGACGCAGATGAGCGTCTTGGAGCGCGTGCAGCAGCGCATCGTGGCTGCTCTCACACTCATCGAAGACATTCTTTGCACCAGCGAGCAGCGAGACCAGCAACAGCAGCAATGCGCGGCTTCAGCAACAACAGATCTGAGTGAGTTGCTCGTCAAGGTGCGCGAGGCGGCGGACCACACGGACGCCGCGTACTACGACCACACGATGATCCGACAGCTCTACTTCCCGCAGGAGCAAATGTTCGGTGTCTACGCGCCGCTGCTCGCGCCGCTCATCCTGCCGTTCTTCGTCGGCCTCATCCGCGAGTTCAAGCGTTGGAAGACTAAGAAGGCTGAGAAGCTTAAGAAGCTCGCAGAGTAGTGAAAGAGAGAGATTGGACAAGCCACGAAGACAAAACAAGTAAGCCCCAAATATTACGTATGCGCACATTTTGCGATGGTATCTGGTTGGTGGTTGTGCGAACAGCAAATGCATCTTTATTACCCCACTGACTGACAATTCGTAGTTGCTCGCATCATGAGATTATCCCGATGTGATGAGAGAGTGCTGGCGATGGGACCATCACTCGGCTGAAGCATCTTTCCTTTTTTTGACAGCGTACCGAAAAGCCCCAATGCGTTTGGCTCAAGAACTCAAGAATGAAGAAGCAAGCGCATCTCTTCCTTTCGACCACACAACAAATAACAGGCGATTGCTGGACACTGAGCGCTCGCTCGCGTGTCAACGCCCGTCATCACCGCAAAATCGAACCTCGATGGGTCGCGCGTGGTGGTGGTGGTGGTGGTGATCCCACCATCAAGAGTCTCAGAGCCATTGCACAATCTGCTTCGCTTCGGTACAAGCTGTGCAACTCAGGAACTCTATGGCTGTGCACCAGTATTCAGTGCTCTTCACGGCCACCGCAGTGGCTCTGCTGCTGGTTCAGCTGCCTAAGCAAGTGCTGGCATCCCGAAGCAAGAGCGACTTGCGACCACTCTCGGAGATCAATGGCTCCGACGTGATCGCAATCGTGCTGCTCGCAACTGGGCTCGCAGCGGGGGCCATGGGAGGCATCGGCGGAGGCACGATCGTCGTGCCGCTGCTCGTGCTCGTCATGGGCTTCGACATCAAATTCGCGACGCCGTCATCCAACTTCATCATCGTCAGCAGCGCCATCGTGAATGCGCTGTTTAACCTGCAGAAGCACCGTCCTTTTGTAGACCGGTCACTCGTGGACCCGGACATCTGCCTCGCGATCATCCCCACCATGATGGGCGGCGCGGTCGTCGGCGCGTTCCTGTCCAATATACTGCCGTCGTACATTACCTCGAGCCTCTTTGCGCTGCTGCTTGGCGCCACGAGCGTGCGCACCACACAGAAAGGACGCAAGCTCCATAACGCAAAGACGAAAAGCAAAGGAATTGACAGCAACAGCAGTGCACCAGCATAGATGGTAAACGCAGTATCGCCAGCGGGTTTCTAGGAAATCGAGACGCCAAATACCGATACCCAAGATCCAGAGTTGCGGCTCGTGAAGGACCGTGAGCAAGAGCTCCAGGAGCCCCTGGATTCTGAGAAGCCCTTCAAGTGGTGCAAGCACGCGACCATTTTTATCTGCTATCTTGGCATCGTCGCCGCGAGTATTGGCGGTGGCGTCTCTGGATGCGGGAACACGACCTACTGGGTGCTACTCTGGGCTGAAGTACCCTGGGCACTCGGGTTCACCGCGTTCTTTGTTGTCGACATGACGAAGCGCCGCGCACGCAAAGTCATGCTGAGCTTCCCGTTCGCCGCCGGGGACATCGAGTGGACCCGCAAGACCGTCGTGCTCTTTCCCATCGGCTGCATGGTCGCGGGCGTCGCGAGACTCTTTGGCGTCGGCGGGGCGATCGTCGCTGTGCCGCTCATGCTCGAGCTCAGCGTGGTGTCGGAAGCGGCGCCCGCCACGAGCACGCTCCTGGTGCTCTACTCGCCCGCCGCTGCGAGCACCAAGTTTGCGCTCTTCAACCAAATCGTGTGCGACTGGAGCGTCGTGCTATGCGTCTTCGTGTTCTTCGTGACGGTCGTGCCGCAGGTGTTCGTTCTCGGCTACGTGCGTCGTACGGGCCGCCAGTCGATCATCGTGTTCTGCATCGCCACGACAATCAGCCATCAAGACCACGATCAGTGACGCTGGGGGAACCATTCAAAGTGAGCTTCTGCGACTCTGACGACAACGATGATGATACTGGGTGGTAATGCATGCGAACCAAAGCCTCACAAGCTACACACATGAGGCATTGAGAGCGTATTCAGGCTCAAGAGGTACCAAGAGACGCAATCGAGCGGTGCATTTACTAGCCAACTCGACCAGCTTTCTATTCGCTGATTGACAGCGTACCCATCTAGACCTAGGTTTTCCTATCTCTGCCTTCAAGGCTGCAGCTGGGCATGCATTTCTTCGTACGGATAGCGTCCCATCATCCGCGGGTTAGTGTCCATGCACGTGAGTACGGCGTGCGCGTTGTACTTTGCACCGATCTCCGCTTCGGACTTGGCGTAACAGAACGGCGTGCCGTACATGAAGACGTGATGGCCCCGCTGCTGCACCTGATCGACCCAACCGGGGAGTTCTTTGAGCTGCGTGTTCTCAAGCGACAGGAAGAACATCTCGCTCATGTCGCCTGTGTACTCGGGTAGCATCGTGAGCGGGTTGTTGCTCAGAGAGAGCGTGTAGTACCCGCCGCTCGAGCCATCGACCCCCGCCGTGAGCAATGGAAGTTGCACGAGGTCGTTGCCGATGAGAGAGAAGTCGTCGATGCTCATGCGAGAGAGCACACTTGGGTACTCTTTGAGCTGCGCGTACTCGATGTAGAGCGTCTTGACGCTCGCCCATCGGACGTCCAGATCTTCTGGTAGCGAACTCAGATTCGTTCGTATGATCTCAATGTCCTGGAGCTCACTTGGGAGGTCGTACAGGAGCCCCTCCGGGATGCCGGCCATCCGGACGTTCACGAGGCAGATGTACGTCATGGCCGGGTGGCTCTGCGATGTGACGCCGGCTTCCTGACCCCACGAGACGATGCTCGAGTTCCAGATCTCGATGCCCGTAAGCTTGCTGAAGCGCTTGACGCGCTTGGGCACCACGAGTTCAGGGCAATGGGAGAAAACCAGCACCGCGAGGCTCTTCTCGTCCAGAGGGGCGAGCGAATCCTCACTAGGGCTTGTGGTTCCCTGGCGGTAGCAGTTGTACTCAAAGACCGAGCACGCGCACTTGTTGGTGAACCACGGGTGCAGCTGCAAGTGACAGCCACAGAGCTCAATGGAGGACGACGAGTGGATCGCGGTCAAGTGGAACGCGACGATCACATAGCCCCAGAGGATGAACCCCAGGTGCACGAGCGTGGACTTGTGGCCCTGCAGCTTGTGGCGCTGCATGTGGCGTATGCGGATCGACAGGCGGCGTATGCGGGTCTCGGTGCACGAGCAGGACTTGGCGGAGACCACCTCGGAATGCGCCGGCCCTCTTGACTCGCTGCCAGCAGATAGTAAAGGGTCAGGATGACCACCAGGCACGACCTGGCAGTGTGTGGCTCGTACGTGGGGTATTCCTCCCCTAGAGCTTGTCCGCAGCCTCATGAGGGACTGGACGCTCCCCAAGCAGCCGTAGATGCTCAGGTGCGGTGCAACTTTGAGTACCAGGTCGAAGCCGTTGTGTACGAAGATCTGGCGGTTCTCCATCACGAGGTTGATGAACCACGACGGGTTGTACAGGTTCACGATGTTGAACATGTAAAGCTCGGTGTTGAACGCGTTCTTATAAGGCACAGCGATGATAAGCGGCACAACGACCGAGGTGACGAGGTCCAGGAAGAGGTCCGCGGTGAGGCAGAGCAGCCGCTCTAGCGCCGGCGAACGGTGCGTGAAGTACTTGGCGAGCGGCGTGGAGAACGAGTTCACAAACACGATGCTCACGTACAGGTGGTTGATCCATACCTTGGCGATCAGTTGACTCGCCGAGTACACCTGCACGGTCTGCGAGACCATCTCGACGAACTCGCGCACGAGAAAGCGCAGCTCAAAGTAGGCGCTCTCGACGCCGAAGAAGCCCTGCCGATCAAAGAGCTCGAAGCGCAGGCGGCGCAGGACTCCACGAACAGTGGTTCCGCAGAACGAGAAGCGAGCCATGAGCACGAAGAGCCAGGTGCTGCTGTTGCTTCGTGAGCTATTGGCGCTGGCTGTCGAGGGCTTGGCGACCTCGAAACACGGGCATCTGGCTCGAATAGAGCAGTAGATGATCTTACACATCTGGTACATGTGAGCAGCCCCACCGCACGCAGCGAGCCATGCGATCGGCGGGTACAGACAGCGCGAGTACGGGGAGAGCAACTGCGCGTAGTATTCAAGCTCGGGGGTCGCGAGCACCGAGTACAGCAAACTGAGCGTGAGCAGGAAGGACGTGCAGAGCGCTCGCGTCAAGAGCACGAATACCCAAACGCAGAGGAACGGCAGCTTTGGCAGCGCGACGCTCACAACGCCGTAGTCTCGCGCAGTGATACCGGCCGTGGCGCGGCGGAGATCATGGCGATTCGGGTGGTGGTGGTGGTGAGCTGGAGCAATGAACTTCTTCGGTTGACTCGAGGTCAGCAGTGTCGTTGGTGGCTGTAGTAGCTCACTCACAGGATCAAGAGGAGCCACCGAGTAGTTCATGTCCGTCTTGGCACTTGAGTGATTCTAACGCTGGGGTTGACGCGGCATGAGCACGTGGCGAGTTCGCTGGCTGAGAGAAGGGCTGGCAATACGGGGCAATGATGGAGAGCGAGCGCGAGAGTGCGAGAGAAATAAGCTGCTCGTGGCTTGGCGTCTTGGCCGCTACCGCAAAAATAGCCAGAGCGCACACACACTCGCTGTTGCGAACCCAAACGCGTGATTGACTTAGTTTCCACGACAGCCAACTGCTCGTGTGATTTCAACGATGCTCGCGTGTTCCAGTTGAGGCTTTGCGAATGAATCGGCAGGTGGTCAGTCCTGTGTTGACTCGTTCGTCAACTGACTTCGGCATTGGCTCAATATCAGTGACGAAGCTCATGAGAGACGACAAGCAAGTCAAGTCCCCAATCAGCTGAGTTGAGTTGACCCTCTCGTTTGCTTTGCTGAGTCTTGTGGAGATTCTGTTGACAAGTTGAAGCTGACTGAAGGACAGTGGTGACGAGCCAGTCCGAGTCAGCGTGGTCTCACCAGATGTCGAGTGAGGATCCCATCATTGGGATTTGCCTGCAAACTCTCTCTTGGTTGCCACATGACTGTGAGTCTCCGATCGTAATTGTCGTTGCCAGTCTCCAGCGGCGTTCCAGCAGACCAGTTGGTGCGTGGGAAGCATGGAGATTAACAACTTGGATGGGGAGACACACACGCGTGTGGGAATTTCAATCGCGGTCGACGCATTCCCATTGCCAAGTGCTTGCAAATGCTATTCAGCAGCAGAGCGGAATTTCCAGACGCGACCGGCAATGAAGCGCTCGTGCTACCAACACAGCAGTAGCTGTTGGCGCTATGCGCTGCTTTTGTGGCTCTGCGCGCTCGGCGTCGCTGTCGTTCAAGTCCACGCCCAGCTGCACCCGATCTCCTTCGACATGCTACTGGTTCGGGCAGCAGACTCGTCAGGATCATCTTCAGCTGGAGGCAGCGATGCCCTCGATGATACGGTGATTGCTCCGGACGATGACACAGCGCTCTACGATAGCCTCGTGACCGCGACGCTGAGTGGGAAACCCTGGACAGATGTGAAAATACAGAAGTTCTCAGTCAACACGCTCTCGCAAGCGCTCGCGGACGTGGTGATTCACTTGACGACCAGAGACACGAAGGCGACACTACTAAAGAAATACACAAGCCTCGGTCGCCAGCTTCCTGAGAGACTCGACCTCACGGGCCTGAGATTCGCCAACGCGGCGATCCAAGCGAACGAGTGGACCCAGGCACTCAACAATACGCAATCGATTCTGACGGAAACGAGTACTGACAACACGGACGCGCCGCTGCTCTGGACGTGCGCGACCTCACTCCACAAGATCCAGACACTCGAGGAGAACGCGACGAAGTTCGCAAATCTTAAGGAGCGCCAGAAGTACTTTGAGAACGTGCGCGCATACTTCCAGGCATCCACGTGGCTCGCGTGGAGCGTTGAGGAGCTCTCGGTCCTGGAGCAGATCGATGCGACCGAGGTCGTGGGCAAGTTTGCCATTCTTAACAGCACTGATGAGTGGTGGTTCACGCCCTTCATCTCCACAGAATTAGAAGACGGAGACAGCATCCCGAGCTTTCGAGACGACGCCTCGGTGCTCACAGAACTCGCGCTGCTCAAACATGTTCCTGGGACCGTGGTCACCAACGTCGCCGGAGCTGAGCTCTTGGGGGCTATCGCCAGTAAATACCTGGGAAGCGCGGCGGACGCCATCCAGAAAAGCGATTTGAAAGCCCTACAAGCGGTTTTCCAAGGCGACGAAGGTCAAGACCTGGAAGAATACGCGACAGTAGCACAGAAGTTCTGTACGCCAGCCCACAGTTCCATTCGTTTCTGTCTGCTAAGCCAGCTTGCCGACCAGGGCCACGAATTCGCCACCATACAGCGCAGCCTGTTAGATAGTAGCAGTACTGTCACGAAGCTCCCTCTCGAGGCGACAAACCTGAACCGCCAGCAGTACCTGGAGACCGTGCAGAACCGCGTGACGGCGCAGACGCTCTCGCTGGCGATCGTCACGGCGTTCAACTCGCTCTCAGTCGCGGTCCAGGAGGCATCCACGAGCGTCATTAGCCGCTCTCAGAACTCTTCCTTCACGCGAGTCGAGGAGCAACAGCGCGCGATTGAGCTCCAGCTCGGCCAGCAGGCGGGATCGATGCTGAGCGCCGCGAGTAACGACAAAGCCACGAATGAACAGCAGCTGAGCGCGCTACTCCAGAGCATATCCGAGAGTAACGCCAAGGTCGACAAACTCTTTGACCCGTACGTCGAGCGCCTGCGGGTGATCGCGAACGCTGCGCATGGCGCCGCGGCCGCAAAATCAGTCAAGGGTTTCTTTGGACTCTTCAAGAAGATCCTACGCGCGCTCAGCCCGGTGACGTGGATCACGAACCCAGGGTCTCTCGTGGACGTGTTCTCCGCGGCGAACGACTTTCGCAAGGATGTCTCGGGGCTGAAAGGTGTGAAGAAGCTCATTCGGCTCCTGCAGGACGGACTCATTCCGCAGATGAACCAGCTGACGGACCAGATGACCGCCTTGTATCCAAAGTTGTTGCTCATAAGAGACGCGCTGAATCTCATTGTCCCGCCTGGAGAAGTGGACGGGGTCGTGGGCAAGCTGACGGTCTCCAAGAACGACCTGAGCGCGCACAGCTCGAATTTTCTCAAAGTCTACGGTGACTACGACAACCCGGTGCTCGTGACCGATGTGGATGTCCTTGAGACGCTGTTCGTGAACCTTCAGTCGTCGTTCTGCCAGGTCGGCAGCAAAAAGGTGCCTCAGGAGTGCGCGCAGGTGCAGACGGACGTCCAGCTCTTTAGCAAACTGCGCGAGGGGGTTACTGCAAGTCTGGATGCTATGGACTCCCTCGTCGCAACGGCGCGTGCTGCTGTAGCTGAGCAGAGCGCCAAGATCCTGTCGGCGACACTCGTTCAAGTGTCGAATGAAACGTCTGCGTCACTCTCGGCGCTCAAAGCCAAGTGGGACAGCGAGAATGCACAGAACGCCCTTGAGTTTGAGTTGTACCAGCGCCAGCTGCGATACGGCGAAGCAGTGAACTCTCTCGCTCTGATGAAAGCATCAATCCAGAGCGCCGAAGCCGCGTTGACGGCGTGCAATTTCTTTACATACCTGAACGGTGGCGTGCCTATCAAACCCTGCAATGCGGTGTACGCATCCCCAGCGTCGGGGTCTGCTGCTCTGGACGTGAAGCAGCTGATTGCATTCAAGTTCAACAATAAGCCCGACGTGATTCAGCGGATCGCGTACATCCCGACGTCGCCGTCGTCTGCAGGCGATCTCCATTACATCAATCTCGAGCGCATGCTGACAAAGAGTGCATCGTCACCATCATCATCGTCTGCGAATGTGACCTTCCGCGTGCCGAAAGACGAGAAGTGGCTGCGCAAGTACAATTGGGTGCCGGCCGATTTCGATCTGAACTCGACCGTGGCGTTCGTGACCAAGTTCCAGATCCTCTTTCCGTCCAAGCAGCTTTCATCGTCGACTTTGCCCGGGAGCAACAGCAACAAACGCATGGTAAGCGTCGTGACTCAGGCGAGCGCCACCTCGGACCTTGGCCCTGCAGTCAACAACAAAGTGTACGAGATCCCGAGGCGGTCATTTACGTTCAGATACCAGGAGATGAACAGCGCGGCGATCGGCTCCTGCGAGCTGAAGCTCGCAAACTTATATCAAAAATGCGATTCGCGACTGAGCAACTACTGTGCGCTTAGTACTGGGGAAGTGGACACGGACGATGATACACCCCTGCCATCAGTGTTCTCCACGTTCAGTATTCAAGCGAGTTTCTCACTGGCAGCTGTGTCCTCGGCGATCAAGACGCTGTCATTCACAGGGGTGGAGGTCTCGGCGCCACTGGTGATCGCACTGGAGATGCAGCTTTACTCAGTGAATAGCGACAGTAGTACAAAGCCAACTGATGCTGCAACAGCAGCGAGTGACACTGGTTCGGCAGACGGGTCAAGCGCCGAAGAGGCTGCTGATAATGCTGAAAGCGGCAGCGGATCTTCGTCTCGGCGATTGAGGCGGCAAGCAAGCAGTTCATCTTCGGCTGCAGGTTCTGGGCCCGAGAAGCGCTGCTGCGCTGTGGACAGCTATCTAACCGATTGGGAGAGTAAATCGTGTGCAGAGTGCCCTGAAGGTCACATTTCGCAGCTCGGTGGGCTCTACTGCGTTCCAGCACCATCTTCAGCGTAGGCGAAGGTCTATCTCGTAGAGCGGTGAACGCGGACGGTTTCTTAGGCTTTGAGCATCCAAGCTAGTCGTTGATGACCTTGAAGTATTTGTGTTGGTGCGTTCATGTCCAAACTAGTCAAAGAGGAACTGCTTGCCCCCAATTGCGCCAACTGTTTCATGGTTGTCAAGTGACATGGGTACAAGAAAAAGGCAACCACCCAAATACCACAAAACACATGTCATCACCCAACCACCCATTTACCGTATGGTATCTTTATAAAAGACCGCTCTCTATTCGCGCTCGTAACAGTACGGGATCTGCTATTTCTCTGGTGCTCCCCCCTTTTTCCCCTTCAAGTGCGGAAAGTGAGCGAATAAGCAGCAAAGCAAAGCAAACGAAAGGAGAGGTACGTGCGGTGAAGGCTCTCTGTGTATGTGTATATATCTGTGCGGGCGTATGTATGGATGCATCTCTAAGTGAGTGCGTGCTACTGACATACCAACGCGCTCTGTGTCTATGCGTTTACTTTACTTACTGTGTGTGTCTCTTTCTCTTACGTCGTGTCATTAGGTTCATTTCCCAGCACGACAACAACAAACAAACAGTACCAAAGCAAGACAAAGCAACCCCGAGCGGTTTCTTCTCTCTGAGTGATGGCGAGCGACGACGCGTTTGGCGACTTCTCGTTTGGCTCGTCGGCAGGAGGGTCGTCGTCTCTCGACGGCCTGCCGGCGTTCTTCACGAGCGGCAGCGTCGACGACAAGAAGTACGAATCGTTGCTCGCGGATCTGCGCGCGCACGATCTCCTTGGACCGCTGGACGGCGATGCAGGTGACGCATTTGGCAGCAGCAGCAGTGCTGGCGGAGGAATGGGCGGTGGTGCTGGAGCAGGCGGCTCGTCGCTGTTCTTCAACGACGCGTTCTCCGCCGTGTTCATGGGCACGTTCAGCGAGTCCAAGAGTCTGTTTCCAGAGACTACGGCTGCTTCATCCAGTAGTGGAGCGTCCAAGCCGCCGCCAGGCTTTGCGCGTGCTCCACCGGGACTCGCGCCGTCGGAGACAGATATGAAGTGGGCGAGAGGCCAGCAGGAGTTTTCTCGCCTCGCCAGCGGCGCTGGTGCGAACGCATCCTCGACCAGTTCCCGCGGTTTCCTCATGGCGTCGCCTGAGAAAGGACGTGGAGCTGACGACACGGAGCTCACGTTCGACGAGAGTCAGTTTTTGAACCTGCGCTCGCTCGGTCTCGACGACGACGAGGCATCGACTCAGGCGCTTGGAAGTCCCGTGAAGAAAGCGACGCAGCCAATGCCCCCAGGATTGTCCCCAAAGAAGCAGCCTGCACCACCACTACCGTCGTCTCTTCCTGCGCCGCCACCAGCCCCACCTGCTGGATTCCAGCAGCAGCAGCAACACCAACACCAACAGCATCCTGGTCCAGCCGGAGCGACGCCGATGCCTCCTCCACCACCTCCAGGTCCGTGGAACAACAACGGCCAGCACCAGCAGCACCAGATGCATCACCACCCACCACCACCTCCGATGGGGATGCCACCGCACATGCACGGAGCGCCGCCGCACATGCACCCGCCACCACCTCCGCATGGGTTCATGCCGCCTCCGCGGGGCATGCCATACCCACCTCCGCCTCCGTTTGTGGGCGGACCGCAGTTCCCTCGCGGCGCTCCCATGCCACCGCCTCGCCCAAACTTCAAGATGATGACGCCGCGCGACATCAACTTTGTCGTGCAGCAGCAGATGAAGCAGATCCGTAGCAGCGATCCGTTCAGCGATGACTACTACTTCCACAACTACGTGCAGAAGCGCACGCGTGCGGTCGCGAACGGTCTCGGCCCTCGTCCGCCAGCACTGCCGCTGCCGTCGTGGAAGCTACAGCACGTCAAATCTGTCGACCCTCGCGACGCGCAGCGTGAAGCGGGTTCTAGAAACTGGGAGACGTCATACCAGGTGCTCGGCCGCAATAGCAAGGGTAGTCTGTACCGCCCAAAGCAGATGCTCACACTCGGATCGGCGAACGTGGAAGCCTCGACAAGTGCGCAGGAGAAGAGCTCGGATACTGCTGCTGCTGCTGCTGATGGAGACAACAGCCCAGAAGCGAACGGCAACAACACAATGTCGCTTACTGAAGGTGGTGTTGCGCCAAAGGTGCTGAAGATGGACTCGCAGGACGCCGTGCAGAACTCGGTGTTTTCGAACGAGACGTGGCAGAAGCGTCTGGAGATTGACCGCGGCATGCAGTGTCTGCTGTCGCTGCAGGACGCGCGCCACATTCTCGACGCGCGTGGCATCAACGTGCAGCAGTTCCACTCGATGGACGAGAAGGACATTGACCCGTCGCTCGCCGAGTTGCGCAAGCGCACGACGTCGCTGTTGCTCGAGCTCGCGGCGCTGCTGGGCGTGTCGGTCGCAGAAGAGAACCGCGTGATGCAGTGCAACCTGGAACAGCTGTACAAGATGCTCTACTCGGCCAAGGGCAAGAAGCTCGTGAGCCGCGCGCTCCCGTTGCTGCACCCGTCGGCGCGCTTCGTGCTGCTCCCGCACTTGGTTGAGTACCTGCTCTCGGCGCGCAACGTGAGCCGATTCGCCGGCAACGACGCCCAGGACGAAGGCGACGAGCGCCTCTGCCAAACGCTCGTACTGATCCTGATGTACCACCCGCTGGCGCCGCCAGCTGAGCTCTTCGCCGAGTCACTCCAGCGCGCTATGGATGGCCACGACATCCAGTCACTCACGCTCTTGCTGCACAACCGCGCGCGTGCGGAGGCGCTGCAGGCGCTCTTGCAGCGCGGCGGCACGGCCGTGCAGCAGGTCGAGAACGAGCAGATCAAGCACCAGTGGGACCACTACCAGGCGCAGTTTGTGTCGCTGGCCACCGCCATCAAGCAGACTGCATGAGCCTCTAGCCCTTAGTGATACAGTAGTCCCACTTTTTTTTCCATTTCCAAGCCAAACAACTATGCATTTCCATCACCACTCTCCTTCTGCATACGACAGGTTAGAAGACGATTCCAATAAACACAACACACACAATTTTACAATCTGAAGAGAACGTCATTGCTCAGGTGGTGATTGTTGTACAGCGTTGTGTGTATTGTTCATGGATTAAATAGGATCCTTCTCGGTGGCGGAGGTAGGGCTTGCTCGCTCGGCTGTGTGATAGCGTACGATGCGTGGATCGTTGTGCTCTATGTAGAGACTCGGGAACCATGAAGAGAGGATAAAGACGGTTCTGGAGCTTCAGACTCAAACGATGCGGGACTGGGTCGCTCCTTCGTTCTCATGCGCATACGCGAACATGGCGGCGTAGCTGACCTGCACCTCCACGACGTTAAATTCCACGAGCGCGCTGAGCTCCTCGAGGTCTTCCTTGAAAAGCGGCACGGGCGTCCTGAACGGCTCCAAGTGCGCAAAGACTCCCATATCCGCGTCCACATCGCGCGGTGAGCTGTAGTACTGGGCGCTCGAGGAGCTGCTAATCGTTGGCAGCTGCATGATCATCGACTGCATTGGGTGGTGGTGGTACATCGCTGACGCCATTGCATGCGGCTGGTACTGGTACTTGTACTGGCTGCACTGACTGACCTGCTGCTGCTGGTGGCCGCGCAGCCGCGCCTCGTCCTTCTGGAACCGCTTGCGCTTCTCTAAGCGGCGCTGGTTGCGGTTGGCCTTGGCCCGATGGAAGGCGCACATGCTGTGCAGCGCGCCGGTCTTCTTGGTTGTGCGCCGCCGCGCGCAGTGCTTGCTCGGGTACCGGCAGCGCAGCGCTGGGTCGACCGCCAGCTCGTGCGGCTGCGGCTCCTCGTCCAGGAAGGCGTCGTCGACCTCGTCTTCCGCGTCCGCATCCTTGACCATCATGCTCATCGTGGCTGTGGTTGGGACGGGCTTGGCTGGGATTGAGGTCGAGGCCACGGCAAGTGCGGATGCGGATGTGGCTGCGGTTGTCGACATGCTTGTGCAGCGGCGCTAGAATTCTGGAATGGAGAGGTGGGGGTCACGGCCGCAAACGCGCAACACAAAGCGCGTGTGGTGCGTACAGTACAGGTACAGGTACAGGCTGGCGGACCAAAGCCGAATGTTGTATGTGGATGTGGGTTTTGGATGCAGGCGGGCCACAAAGGGCAAGTGGAAGTGCCCGGCGCTGCACAAGTTACGCGCACGCAGCCAAATTGACTCAACGAAAGCGTTTGTTTTCTGCGCAGCAACTTGCTTGTTGCGGATGACGCGCCGATCATTTTGGTTGGCCTGCGCAACAAAAGTAAGGATCCACCAGGGCGACAACCAGAAAGGAGAGAAGCGCTGATCGCGAGTACACAGAAGGGGCGGCACGGGTCACACATCCCGCGATCGCGCAAAGCGTCCCTCTCAACAAGTGGTGGTTGTGACCGTCGACCGCTGCTTGTGTGTGTGAGGCGGACGCACAGCTGGAGCCAGGCAAGCAAAGCAAGCAAGAGTAGGTATGCATTGCTGCAAGATCAACAAGCAAAGATGCAACAGTGTTGTTGCGTGCTTGTGTGACTCCATTTCACTGACAAGTAGACGAAAACTGACTGCTGTTGCATGCGGCGACATGTTGCAAGCGGCTGTTAATCCTACTGACTAAACGCAGCAGCGAGTTCCAGATGCAACGCAAGTCAAGGGCGATCGGTTCGTCCGGTACACGCCACCATTTCGTGCATTCCCCAGCACAAGATGCCTGACCTCCAGTGTTTATGGTGTCCCGTCCTTATCACTTTCCCCCCACTTTGGTTTCAATCGCTGAGGTGCGGGATTGCTGGATGGACGGACGGCTGGCTGGCATTCAACCCAACCTTACGTGCGAGCGGCACGCGCGCAACGATCGCCTTGGAAAGGCGAGTCAACTTGGGCTGCAAATTTGCAGTTGCAACACACTCAGCATTACAGCTTTACATTTGACCTTCACATTAACCTTCTCATCAATTCTGTGTGAACACAAGACTTCTGGGTTGCTTGATTCCAGACATCACAGTCATAGACGAACTGACCGGCTGACAAAGTCAAACGCATGAGGGCCACGCTTTTCGCGTCCCACGCCGCAGGGTCACATCCCCTCAGAGTTCAGCCGCTCGGGTGTTTGTTGACGGAGTCGATGAAATGGCGGTCCACAAGCCAAAAACAAGCCAAAAACCTGACAGAGATAGCGAGAATCAAGAGCCAAGAAGTGGTGTTGCGGGGCTCTGCGTGACTGTCCTCGCGAAGATCAGATTCGCGGCTCGAGCTCCACATAATACTGACGGCGGCGAATGCATTCTTCAGACGCAAGCATGCTCAATTTGCTTTGTTCCCAGCAAATACAAGCAGAGCAATTGCTGTTGTTGCGCAAATCTTGCGTGGGAATGGAGTTGCAGATGAATAAAAGTCAAACAAGTGTTCTGGGTGCAGGAAAGCGCGCGTGGATGTTGATAATGTGCCGTGAGCAAGATGTTCTTGTGCAGGTCAGCAGCCGAACCGGCTCTCCACCCATTGAGCCCGTTTCGCTGACCACAAAGTCAATTGCAAACACTGAAATGCGTATCAATTTATAGAGCCTCCACTGTATTTCCAACTTCAACATTAGGTTGCCCAGTAAAACCGCGCGTCCCATTTATAGACGGATGGTGGCTCTCATTACAGAAATAGTATTATTGACGACAGATCAAATGCATTGAGCGTGGTGCACGGGCGCGTGACCAGCTAATCCACTTATCTACCGAATAGGACAGACGTGCGCTATGAGAGCTGCGTATGCGTCCATGCGCGTGCGTTTGTGTGCGATTACTTCCACCAGCTGCGTCGTCGCGCAGGTACTTGCTGCTGCGTCACCACCAGACCACATAAACGATGGTACGCCAGGATGTGTGGCTTCCGCTCGCGCGTATCTCTGGGTTTCCAGCGCGCTTGTGCTACTCGCGGGGGCCATCGCCGCATTCTACGCTTGGATCAAAAAGCAGAAGAATCATGAGGACGCGGTGCTCTACAAGCTAGGGCTGCAGATGCAGCAAATTCGATTGCTCAGCAATCCCAAGACGCTGCGTTGCTTGCTCTTGTGGATTGGGTGTGTACTCATGGCCGGTTGGGGAGTTGCGGGAGTGGCGCTGAACGGCAGCGGTGATGATTGCAGCGCACCAGACCAGAAAAACGGTCTTGTGGCGCTCTCGATTGTCGTTGCGAGCTCGTGTGTGCTCGGCTCGGGTGTGCTGCTTCTCAAGGCAATCTTTGCGATGATCCAGATGGGGGTTCCAGGTCAAGAGGTATGTTATACTTGATTTGCTTCCCTGACGCATCCGTGTCGATCTCGTCTGAATTGCTTAGTGCTTGCTTGGGATGGCTCATTTTTGTTTGTAGGCGCCACCTCCAATCGTTTGCTTGCGCTGCTCCTGCTGCTCGCAAGTGCTCAAGCGCGTGCTGTTACTCGCGCCAGTAGTGCTGCTCGCATCGGTCAACTTTGTGTCATGGCGCGAAAGCCAGTCGTTCGAGGGGCAATGCCATTCGTTCGCGTCCACTTTCTTTGGTGGCGCTGCGTTGATCTTTTTGATTATGGCACTTGTGCAGCTGGCGAGTTATTCCGTTACCAGCAAAACACTATGCCAACGCAAATGCAACACTCCATCAAGCTCGCCAAGATTACCCTCAACTACCGCTATCGTGTCAACACCACTTGTATCGATTACTATTACCAAGCGATGTCAGAGACTCGTCGTTCTCGGTGGTTTGCTCGTGCTCAGCCTCTCGTGCATCGCATGGGCGTCTCTTGGGTGGTTTTGGTCGGCTCGCTCAAACTCAAACAAAGTGACCAAGTGTACGCAAACACCGAGCGTTTTGAGATCCATGAGCATGTCAATTGCGCTGCTGTTTCTCATCGGCTGGGTGCTCCTGACGCTCACGTTCTGCTGCCGCTTGGAAGACTTCATCATCACGCTCAACAGCGAGACTCTGACTGTCGAAGCTTCAGTGCTGCCATCGAGGCTGATTCACTCGCCGAGAGCTGCGTCATCAGCTCCAGCACATGACCAACTGCGCGGAGCTTCGCTCATAACGACTTCCGACGCCGTCGTCTAAAGACCACAGCACATAACATGCGAATGCACTTGTAAATTATCTATATATCAGGGGAGATTGCCATAATCGTTTGCGCTAGTCTACGTTAGAGTACTGCGGCCATTGTGCTCATCAGAATGACCACTGCAGAGACGGCACATCCGATATTAACCGAAGTAACTCTCACATAAGCCGATGATGTGCTGTTACTCTCCTTGTTTTTGTCCGCAGATTCAGGAGCACGATCGCCAACTGGTGCCGCGACTCCGGTCGTCGCGTTCACGTTTCCAGGGACTCGCACCGGGATCGCGCGCTTCACGCACTCAAAGTTCTTGCCGCCGTCATTTCCAGCCGAAAACGAAATCTGGGAGCTGGTCTCCGGTGTCGTCATATTCACAGCCGTCTTGTCGCTTGCAGAGAGACAGATCGTCACGGCGTCCTCAATGCCAGCAAGTGTGTACGACTTGGTCGTTTCTCCAAAGAATCGAATCTCCCTTGACTTGTTTGCAAATAACAACTTGCAAATCAACGTGGAAACCGCACTAGAGAACTCCACCTGCACACTCGCGTTCATGGACGTGACAAAGCTCGCACGTACAAGGTACATCGCGTCGACTTCGTCGACGATGAAAATGTTGCCTGCTTGGCCCACCTGGATCTCCAGACTCTCAAGCGTGTTGAACGGAAGAAAATCTTGAGTCTTCACCGAGTCGGCGCTGTTGACAGTCGCCTTGATACCCGGGTAATCTGCACGTTCACTTCGTAAACGAGCGCTTTCTCAGCCGCGGCGGCATTTGACACAAGTCGAATCTCGAGGCCTTCAGATCCGCTGTCGAGGTTTGCGACCGCCTCGACTGATGAAGGCATTTCGCTGGAGTCAGTCGCTTCACTAGCCCTAACGTACCCAATGCAGTCGTCACAGTATCGACGCTCCATCCGGAACAAGGTTGCGTTCCCAGGCACGAAGTACTCGTGCTCTGTCATAAACTTTCACTGCTACCGTAACGGATCCACAGGCGTCAGTGAAGACGCCTTCGACTTTCTCGAAGAGAGCAGCTTGGCCGCATTGGTGACCAGCCACTGCCCACACCTCACAGTACCAAAGTCCGTCCGCTGATTCAGGAACCTGCTCGGCATCGACATCTGCAACTCCACCATCGTCGAATGGAGCGCAGACGCTGCGACCACGAAGACCGACCACCCCTTGCTCACGTACATCATCTTCGTGCGCTCGAACATGACCGAGCTCCCGGCGTGCTGCAGGCGCTCTCCACTACCATGGCAGACTTCGAGATCTCTGTCTCGAACCTCACCTCGCTGTCTGATGATCTCCACGAGCGACGGCACGCCATGACGCTCTTCTACGTCGAGCACGCGCTCATCAGCGAGTTTTCGAGTAACCTCTGAGAGCTCAGCGTCGACGATCTGCCGCTCGTCGACAACGCCATCGAGGTGATACCCGAGTTCCCAAAACACCACATCCCCAAGTTCGTCGCGCTCGCGTTATCGCACAACCCGCTCACGACGCTCCCTGAGAGCCTCGGCGACACGAGCGACCTGGGCTTCCTCTGCATCAAGGAGACGCAGATCGCTGCCGAAGTGGATGGACAGTGTGCGGAAGAGCGCGACGAACATCCACGCGTACAACACACCGTTCTACCTGGAACTGCCGAAGGACGGGCGGGAGCGCAAGTACGGCCCTGGCGTAGTGCTTACGTGCAGTGACTCAAATCCTCGATCTGCTGGCAAGTACCCGCTGGTGGTGATGGCGTGTAAACGACTATTGCGAAATGATCGGAAATCGAAGCCAAGGCTGAGTCTAGCGCCACATGGTAAGGTGCCCAGTCGTTCGATCCTAGACGGCAAATGGCGAATGAGTGAGTGTTCTGAGCCATACCAGCTATGCAATGAGACCCAGAGGTCTTGTATCATACCAATCGATATCTTATGAGATGTCTCGTAGTGGTACTCGGAGGAAAATGGAACACTGGCGCGCGCTTCAAACTGTACTCACTGCACCATCAGCGGGCACGATTTCGGTTTGCGCAATTCGGAAATGAATACGCGTTGTTGGTTCAGCCGTGATTTTTATTTTGCATTTGAAGTTCTTCGTCGCTTAGACCAGTGCCGAAGGCTCCAACTCCAGCGCTAATCCCCACTCCGACTTCTCTTGATGCCATCTCAAACAATCTACGAAACGAAACGTTCACTCCGATCAAGCAAACGACGCCCATAAGAATGGACACAAACGCGCTGAATGAGTCTGGTGCCAGACAGCAAACCTCGTAGCGTCATGGAGAATAAAGTTGCTGCTGAGCGTTGTTGGCTTCGCTAATCAAAGTTTTCTGTATTTTTAGGAGTGAGTCTTATTTCCTGATCTGTTACCACCCTGTGCAAACATGGACAGAAGAAGCGTCAGTGCAGAGCACAGCTGAAGACGAGTTGTCACGCCACCACTGCCACTACAAGACGTATTCGTCTCAACGATTAAGGAGGATAGTGACATGTCAACCAAGTTGAAGCCTTCGGGGAAAGCCTACTGGGCTGTATGCCTGGCGCTCGCTTCGCTCCATGGAGCATGCGCGGCATTTCTGATCACCTGCGCGCGTTTGTACTGGTACATGGAGCATCCGTACCTGACGTACTTCGTGGACCTCCTGGCTCCGCGACAAGATCGACACTTTCGACTCGTTGGCACCGCGCTCGGCTGCATCGGAGGTCTTCACTTGCTTCGCTTTATCGAGTTGTTGACCCCGCGAGTAGTGCGCAAGTGGTACTTTGAGCCTGCGTTCGTCTCGAAGATCTCGGCTGCAGCGAGACTTTCGGCCAGATGTGGCGGTTTGTCGGGTATGCGCTGGCGAATCAAGACCCTGCGACAGCAGCTCTTCGGGAAGCAGGGCGTGTTTGGTGAGGACAGCCACCGCTTTGATTGGATGGCCGTGGTGATGGAGCTGATTCAAGTCGCAACTCAGGTGTACCAAGCGCACCGATCCAGCCACTTGATCAGCCGAGTCTGGGTCAACCGCTGCTACGTCGTGATCGTGGTGCTCTACTGCTGGACGACCCCATTGCTTCATCACTTCTTGGAGAGCTACACGTTCAATCGGCGCGTGGCCTGCCTAGCTGTTGACGCTCTTCTCAACATCTCGTACAGCATCGTCCTGCCACTCGTGATCTTCGTTCCGTACATCTACGAGTACGACCCAGTGGCGTACTCCTTCGACTTGTCGCTGCTGTACGGAGACTTAACGTTTGGTAACCTGGTGCTGGAGAACCAGTCGATCTTTGCAGTATCTCTACTGGAATGTGGAAGTAAACTCGTTCCTCACATCAGCGTGTACCTGAGTCTGAAGAACATCAACCGTCTCATCCACCAAGCTGCAGCGCGTCTTTCATACAACGAGACGAGTGTCGCTCCGTCACAAGTAACAACTGCACTCGGACCAAATGCTCAAGACCTCGACAATGCAGGAGTTGAATTACGCCCGTGTCAGCGCCGGATCTACAAACTGATCCGCCTCACCTACAGCTGCTTAGGCGCCGCAGTACTGGCAGTCCACATCACTGCTGTTCAGCGATTCGACGGAGTCACAGTACTTGGCTGCAAGCAGACGATGCATCCATGGTTCGCGAGCAAGTATTCCTGCTCCGTGTTCGAATTCAATTGCTATCGGCGGAATCTTCCGAGTCTAGAGCCTGAATCGCTGGACTTTCTTGACGAAAACACTGTGACGTCGCTGGTGATCTCGCACTGCCCGGCTCTGGTCGTGCCTCGGGCGATCCAGAGTTTCCCAAACCTGCTTGGCATCGAGATTTACAACTCGACGATCGTGGAATGGAGTGCAGATGCAGCAATTTCAGCATCGATCCATCGGAAAATGGTGTTTGCGCTGTTTTCCTATGTGAACATGACGACGCTTCCTGACGGCATTCTCGGCCCGCTGCCGGACATGCTCCAGGACATCGAGATCTCAGTTACGAATTTGACTTCGCTCCCAGATGATTTACACGAGCGGTGGCACAGCATGAGCGTTCTGTACCTGGAGTACTCGGAGCTCGAAGTGTTTCCAGAGTCATTGTTCAAGCTGGAGGTGTACGACTTGTCGCTAATCGGGAACTGGATCCAGGAGATCCCGTACCTCCTGAGTCTTCAGTCCAACTACTACGTGCTGGCGCTTTCCCACAATCCACTTCAGACACTGTCAGAGGTAGTTCCCAGTGGCCTCGCAATCGACTTCATCGGACTGGAGAATACAAAGTTGGAGAGCTTGCCGGCGTGGCTGAACACCAACATCAATGAGGTAGTGTATCTCTCTGGATCTCCTGTTTGCACACAAGATGGGAGCCAGAAAGCGAAGACAGCACCAGCCGATGGCGAGTTCGTTTGTGAGGAGAAAGACCCGCGCGGAGATGGACGATTTCCCCTAGCGCTGACCATGCCACAGCGAGTTCCCTAGATCAGACTTTATGAAATACTGGGGTGAAAGAGTAAGCATTTTCTTTGTTAATAAAAATGGCTTTGGACAGGTTGATTGTTGAAAGTACATTGGAGATTCTCTTGGAGCTCTGATGAAACTTCTGAGCTGGGCTTTCCAGTAGAGAGGTCTTCCGCTAGCTCCCAATAACGATGTTTGATTTATGGCTATCTAATATAGAATAATGGTTAGTCACGAAGAAAAGAGTAAGGGGGTTGTGAAACCTACGATGTACTCGTGGATGAACCTATAGTTAGTGGAAATCCCAAGCGCTTTCCAAATGAAAGCCAATCAATGGCTCAACAACCAAATCGTTTGTAGTTTAGCATTAGCGGAGATGGTGCAGGAACGACCGGCATCGCCAGCGCAATCCTCTGAGGTGTTTTGTGCAGTTGGTCTTGAGCAAGCGGACCATTCGAATGTGGCAACGCACATGAGAATAGAGCTTGCATCTGGTGCGTATACCGCAGCGAAGGTGTGTCTGAGGATGCTTCATGGGTTCTGTGGGGCTTTCCTGGTCGCTACTGGGCGACTTTACTGGTACTTGGAGCATCCGTATCTGGCGTACTACGCAGACCTCGTGGCGCCGTCTTCGAAGCGCCACTTCAAGCTGCTTGGGACAGTGCTTGTGGGCGTTGGACTGCTGCATTTGATCGAGTTTGCAGCATTGGTGCACTCCTCCACGCCATGCAGACAACGACACGCGCCGATCGCTCCAGAGATGCAGGCAGGCTCGACTCGAGATGTTGCGAAGACGAGGTTCAGCTCTGCGTGTTTCGCGTTTCGTCAATTCGCAGTCAAGTGGAACCAGCTGTTCGGCCGAAAGAGCCTTCTTGGTGTGGAGAGCGTCCACTTTGAGCTCGTCTTCATCGGACGAGAGCTGGCGGAGATCACGTCCCAGGTCTATCAAGCGTACCGATCGAGTCACCTCATAGGCCGAGTGTGGATCAACCACTGCTACGTGCTCATCGTCGTCTTGAACTGCTGGAGTACCCCATTGACTCAACGAGTCTTTCAGCACTGTCCGCCAGCTCAGCGTGCAGCTTGTCTGACCATCGACTTCCTGCTCAATATCTGCTCCAGCGTCGTTCTGCCCATGGTGATCTTCATCCCGTACCTGTATCACTACGAAGTGGAAGGGTTCACCTTCGACATGGCGTTCATCTACGGCGACGTGTCGTTCGGGAGCCTCGTTTTGGAGAACCAATCGATCTTCGCCGTCTCATTGCTGGACTGCGGCAGCAAGCTCATCCCGCACCTCAGCGTGTACTCGGGCTTGAGAACTGTAAACAGTCTTCTCCAGCGAAATCCTGATACGACAGGTTTCTCGACGCTCAAATCAAAGACCGGAGCGGCTTCGTCGTCATCTCCATCAGCACTCGGTCCGATGGCATTTTTAGTGCCTTTCAAGCCCAGCAGAAGTTGCCAACTCCTGCACCTGATCTTTGTTCTCTTTGGGCTCTCGATCCTCTGCGTCCACCTCACTGCCGTCTTGAAGTCACACGGGTTATCAGACTCAGGATGCAAACAGAAAATGCACCCGTGGTTTGCGGAGAAGTATGCGTGCTCCGTGTACGAGTTCAGCTGTTACCGCCACAACGAAACGCCAAGCTTGGACGCCCAGTCCTTGGACTTCCTTGACGAGGATGCGCTAACGGTGCTGGTGATTTCACACTGCCCGGCACTGGTAGTTCCCAAGTCGATCCGAAATTTCCCCAACCTACTCGGCATCGAGGTCTACAACTCGACGATCACGGAATGGTCAAGGGAGGCATCGATCTCCGCTTCGATTCATCAGCAAATGGTGTACTCGATCCTGTTTCGCGTCAACATGACCAAGGTCCCCGACGGTTTGCTCGAGCCTCTCCCGCCCATGCTGCAGGACTTTGAGTTCTCGGTCACGAACTTGACAGCACTCCCAGAGGACTTGCACGAACGCTGGCATGCGCTCAGCATTTTTTATTTGGAGTACTCTCAGATCCAGATCTTTCCTGAGACACTGCTGCAACTTGAGGTGTACGAGCTCTCGTTGATTGGGAATCAGTTAGAGACCATCCCGGATCTACTGAGTGTTCAGTCCAGCTATCACGAGATCGCGCTTGGGTTTAATCCACTCAAGGCACTCCCACCGGCCATCGCGAGTGGGTTGATGCTCGCGTTCTTACAGCTGGAGAACACGAGCGTACAAGAACTACCGGATTGGGTCGCTGAGAGCGTCCAGGACGTCGTGTACCTCTCAGGGACACCTTTCTGCGCATCCTACGAAGACGAGAAAGATCCAGAAACGAAGAGTGCAAAAATCATCTGCAACGAAAGAGATCCGCGAGGAGCCGGCATGTACCCGCAGGAACTGGTCACTCCGCAGCGACAACTCTGACGAGAGACAGAGACAGAGATACTCAGCGAACACGAGTCTACCTAAAGGTGTAAGTTCTCACTGCCCTCCAAACGGTTTTAGAGGATAAATGCTGATTAAAACCGTAAATTGGTTTTAATTAGCGTGAACATGATTAAACATGGTACCAGTTATTCAATTTGTGTTCATATCTATATCACCGAGAACGTACAGTTCGCACCAAAATCTTAAGGACGTTTTTAATGAAAATGTAAATTTTCCCCTCAATTTTCCCTCTCTGATGCTGACATCTTCAAATGTGATAGAAAACATGTGGAGCGTTCTCATGGCCAAAGCATGACTTCATTTGACCACTTGGTGACCACGTTTTGGAGAATATAAATTTAAAGAGCTAGTCATAAACATAAGGACAAGCGAAAACAGAGCACACGGGGGCGTTCAAGGCTTGGTTACAGCATCAAAAGGCTCGATTGGGGACTCAATGACTGCTAATACGTGATCTTCTTGTCTTTGCTTCTCGCAACCATAATGCACCTGTTAAACATCGAGTTGGGCAGCTTCACAAGGAGATCAACCGAAATCTCATCTCACACAGCTGGAATTACCGCTTAGAGCTCGTCTACAGCCGAATACTGGCGTGTGTTCTTGTAAACACGGCACGCTATGATGCCCCACAACTTTTCAATGAGGTTTAGATCTGGTGAAAGCGCTAGTCAGTCCATGATGGTAATGTTGAGGTCGGCGAGAAAGTCCTTTGTAGCTCGAGCTCGATAAATGATTGCGTTATCGCGCTGGAAAACGTAGTCACCGTCATGAACGTCGTCCGTGAGCTTGAAGAGATACGCTGTGAGCGCCTGTTGGTAGTTGAAGGCGTCTTGGTTCCTTTGGGAAAGGCAAGTCGAGTCTTGCCGAGCACCGACATTCCATCCCACACAATCACGAATCTATCACCAGAATGATGGCTCCACGTAATTTTCTTGTCGCTGCGCAAGTCGTGCCAGTAGTAATTGCAACCGTCTGGCTCGTCCAGATTGAACTTTTTCTCGTTGGAGAACACGATGCGGCTCCAGCCGATCTGATCGCGTAGCTGGCACTCCACCCACTCCACGCGAAGCTTCATAGGACGCTTGGTCATGCAAGGCGACTTGTTTGCCTTTTTGTACGCTAGGGGTTTGCAACGCTGAAGCTCCCGCTGCACGATACACGCGCTGGCATCAATACACAACTCTTTCTGCAGCTTGTTTGTCGTGTGCTCGCCTGTAGCAGCGTACCGTCTCAGACGGGTACGATTGTGGGTTTTCAGTTGACAAGGTTTACCTGGGCTCTCCTCCGTTCCGTAGACGTCTAGGTCCTTCAGAAAAGGCGTGCACGGTGCTCCTGGACTGTCCGATAGCTTTCACGACGGCACGAACAGTCGTCTTCACGCATGTGTACGCAAAATGTTGCCTTGCTGGAGCTTCAACAATCCCGAGGCTTTCGCCATTGTTGTAGCGCCTCCAATGCGAAAACAATAATGTGAATGAGCTGACACAGTCATTGAGTCCCCAATCGAGCCTTTTGATGCTGTAACCAAGCCTTGAACGCCCCCGTGTGCTCTGTTTTCGCTTGTCCTTATGTTTATGACTAGCTCTTTAAATTTATATTCTCCAAAACGTGGTCACCAAGTGGTCAAATGAAGTCATGCTTTGGCCATGAGAACGCTCCACATGTTTTCTATCACATTTGAAGATGTCAGCATCAGAGAGGGAAAATTGAGGGGAAAATTTACATTTTCATTAAAAACGTCCTTAAGATTTTGGCGCGCACTGTATCTTAACGCAACAGCTCCCTCACAGCCAAAGGTTCTTAACCATCTGAACAGTCACTCAACGTCAAAACTCACACAACCGACAACAACCCATCTCATCCTCAGATCAGAGGCACACCGAAGAAGCTCAATACGAAGAGCTCCGCATCAAGCACGACACACCCACCGCTCATGAACTTCTCCACGCCTGGCTACGGCGGCGGCCACAGCGGCGACTACGCGGGCGTCTACCGAGACCAGGGTGACGTGCACACACCGCAGTTCGCGAACCCGACGGTGTTGGATGCGCTTGAGAGCGCGGTGGCGCTGCCGGGCGTGTTCACGCCTGCGGAGATGCACCGCACGCTGCGCCGCAACCACATGGACGTAATGAAGACCGCGCTGCAGCTGCGCGAGAAGCACGCACTCCGCAAGCAGCAGCACTACGACGCGCTCAACATCGGCATGAGCACGCTGCAGATCGAGCTCAAGAAAGGGTATGTGCACCTGCTCGAGAACGCGAGCGATATGAACAACTGTCCGCTGCTGCTGCTACAGCTCAAGTACTTCAAGCCGAGCTTTTCGAGTGAGAAGATGCAGCTCAAGGGAGTGGGCACTATGGACGGCTCGAGCTCATTGGAGGACACGCGACGCCTGTGTGTGTACATGATGGACTTGGCGGTCGAAGTCATGGAGGAGAACAAGGCTGAGGGCGTGGTGTTCATCGTGGACTTGGACAACTGCGCAGTGACCAACCTGGAGGCCAAGATGGTCACAGACATCCTCCAGGTGATGAAGAACTGGTACCCCGAGAGCATTCGCCACGTACTGGTGATCAACGGCACAACGTTCACGCGTGGCATCACGCACCTGCTCACGAAGCTCGCGTCGCAGCGCACGCAGAAGCGCATCCGCATCCTGGAGTCGCTGAGCGACTTGCGCCACTTCATCAGTCCGCAGTCGATCCCGCAGATGTACGGCGGTGCGTACCAGCTTCTACCGCCCGTCCAGTGGATGAAGATCCAAGCCGACATTGAAGAAGTGGACCTCGACTCGCAGACGCTCACGGTCAGCGAGGAGAAGTACATGACCAAGGACGCACGGCTGCTCAACGGCATGCAGTACGCGGCGTGCAGCGTGGACCAGGTGGTGGAGATGAAGACGAGCGTGATCCGCGGCCCCATGTACCGCAACAAAAGCGGCGTCTCATGGGTGAAGATGTACGCGATCCTGCGACCCGAGGCGCTGCTGCTCTACGAGCAGGTGACATCCAAGATGCCGCAGATTATCATCCCAGTGAACCACGAAGTGAGCGTCAAGGCGGCGACATTTGCGGATGCGCCGAAAGGAGCGTTTGGGTTCCGCATGGAGGTGCCGGGTGTCGCGGGCGGACACTTGCTCGCTGCGATCTCGGACCACGAGCGAGGCAACTGGCTCCAGGAGATCCAGATGTGCATCAACGTCGACGAAGAGCAGGTCGCAAGAGAGCAGTACGAAGAGGAGAAGCGGCTGCGCGAAGAGCGCGAGTTTGCAGCGCTCAACATGATCTCGTTCGACGACCCCACGCCAGCTCAACGCCCGGCAGCACCAACTCAGCAGGCTCAGCAGATTCAACAGGCTCAGCAGATTCAACAGGCTCAACAGCAGCAGCCTCAACAGCAGCAGCAACAGCAACGACCGCCTCAACAAACGACAATGCAGCCACTACAGCAGCAGCTGCTCCAGAACATGTACCCTCCTCAGCCGATTCAACCAAGACAACCAGCCCAAGGAGGCCTGGCGCCACCAGCAGCAGCTCCGATGGGAAACATGATGATGGCGAACACCGGCGGCTCGACTACAGGCTTCGTCGTCGCTCCTGGCCCCATGATGCAGCAGCAATACAACATGGTGAACCCCATGGGCATGGGTATAACCCCCGGCAACATGAACATGATGGGCGCTCAGCAACAGCAGCAGCACGTGCGACCTCCGCAGCCTGTGAGCATGCCGATGGGACCGCAGCAGCAGCCAATGATGATGAACGTGAATAACATAATGAACATGAACATGCAACAGCAAGGGGGTAATGGCATGGGGATGATGATGAACGGCGGTGCGCCAGGATTCCCCATGCAGCAGCAGAACATGGCGCAGTTTCACCAGAATCCTCAGCAGCAATTCCAGATGAATCACCAGCAGCAGCAGCAGCAGTTCTACAATCCGAATAACATGCAGAACTTCCGCTGACTGAGGGCTCTGTTTATTGTCCTGGCCCAGGATACTGCATCACGAGGAAGGAGTTAGTAGTATGATACAATAAAACAGAAATTGAAATATGACCGAACTGCTTGATGAATAAACCAGCAAACACTGACGTGGGCTGAGCAATTCTGATGATTGACTTTGACAGTGATGGCGGCTTCTTTTGTTTCTGAATCGTTTTGTGTGAAGAGTTCTTCTGAGGTAGCAGCTTACTCCTTCTTGGCGTCCACAGCAACCGCGGTGTCCTCTAATGCAGGGGTCGGAACGTACGTCGCCTTGCGGTAGAGTTGGGTGATGCCCGTGGCGCCCATGAACACGTTCACGGCGAATAAGTTCCAGTTCTTTGGCGTGATGATCAGACTGTAGCGGGACCAGATGACGCCCGTCAACGCAACCGCTACACACACATACATACAAATCACGCAATGAGCCATTACACTACGCCCCATTTATTCGGCATACAGCATAAAGTGCAGTAGATAACGTACCGCACTGCTGCGCCGTGGAGATGTTCTCCGCAGGGCGGCGCATGTCCGCGAGGTTGGCCAGCGAAATCGCCCACTTCATCGTCGGCGCCCAAAAGTGCACTACACGTTCAGCAGCAGCATAGGAACACACACAGTCAGTCAGCATCACAGTGAACGCATATAACACTATTAAGGCGTATTGCTCTTCACGCACCCGTGAATGGACCGGCAGGGTGGCTCAGGAGCTCCGCCAGCTTGGGGTTCGCCGCCACGATCTCGGTCGAGAGCACTTTCGCCTGGATGCGCGGCACGATGCTTGGGAAAACCATGGCTGAGGCTGTTTGATGCACACACATCATTCAGAGACACAGACACAGATGCATGCGTTAGACCTCTGCTCTTCACAGAGAGAGAGAGAGGGCGCGTGCCGTCCTTCACCTTACCTGCGTCCGCTTCTTCGTTTTCTGCTTCGAGCCTCCCCCTCTGTCTGCTGTCGCGCAAACATGCTGTACGACAGGCTGACGCTATCAAATTCAAAAGGATATGCTATTTGATAGGAATAAAGCTAAGGTTTGACGTGATTTCAACCTGCACAAATAAACTCCACCTCAATTGCTTGTAGTGAGCAACTTGGTCGACGCTCATGGCCATTTTCGCCAGGGTCTCGAGCTTAGTTACACTGAAAATGAAGAGTCACTTCTCTTGCTGCGTTGACGTTGTTGCTGCTATATTGTGTATGGGGTTGCTATATACTTGTGGGTAATTCTGTGCGAGTGAGCGGGTTACCATTTAAATAGATAGTTGAGCACTCGCGAGCAAATGTCCTGGCGGCGTCGAGGCGGCAGCATGATGTCCGAGTCCGTTGGGTCCACCTCCAGGGCACTACACATACAAGAGCAAGCACACACTCACAGTCAGTCAGTCAGTCAGTCAAATACTCTTTACAAGAACAGGAGCTACTGTACGTATCAACGTACCTGGAGCCTGGGTTCTGCTGCCGTGTGCTCGAGACAAAGATGTTGGACGCCGGCTCCTCCTGCACGCCGTCCAGATCCGACGGGTAGCACTTCTTCACGCCAATCATGATGTTCCCCGAGAGTGTCTTGCCGTCGTAGCTCAGCGCCTTCTCCGCCTGTAGGCGCGTGTAGTAGCGAATGTGCAGCCAGTTGCCGGCGCCAGCCGTGAAGTTGATCACCTCGCCGATCATCTGGAACTGGTGCAAAATGTACGACTTGGAGCTCGCGGGGAAGCCGTAGACCGTGACCCAGTACTGCTTGTCGTAGCCCCACTCGTCGCCGTTGACGCCGGGAAAGTAGGTGGCCGACGCAGCCGAAGATAACGGCGCTTTCGAAGCAGCAGATTTGGTTGCGTCCGCAAAGTCGCCGCCGCCCAAGTGATCGCTCAAGAAGCCACTCGGGTCCGACAGCGAGGTCTGTGAATACAAGAATCACCAACAAACACGTTAAGAATGAGCTATGTAGTACCACATTAAGCAGATAGACACATAGCGCATACCGTTGGTGGCGGAGGCACGTCGTCTTCGTAGTCGTTGTCGTCGTCTGCGGTCGTAGCAGAGGCACTGCTGTGCGGTTTTCGTCTGCGCACGTGCATGCGGTCGAGGTAGTTGCCATCGGCACCGGACGCCAAGTTGAACGGTGAGTCTTCTAGCAGCGCGTCGGTCTTGCTCTTCTTCTCCATCGAGAGGCTCTCAGCGAACGTCAGGCGCGGCTTCCCCTTGGACGGCCACTGCGAGTTGAGCGCGTCCGAGCGGTTCATGGACAGCGGCGAGTTCTCCTTCTTGTCCGACTTGCTGGACGGCACAGAGGGCGCCGCCGTCAGGAACGACGGGAAGTAGTCGTCCTCCGCCGCGCTGTTCAGTCGTCTTCCATTGCTGTCGAGTTGGGGAAAAAAATTCGTTCGGGCAAGACAATCGGTCAGAGGTCCTCCGATCAAGTAAGCGATAGAGGTGGACAGGATGCAACCGATGGACAATGGTCACAACGCATGTAGAGTACTAGTAGCGATATACGTTGACTTTACACGCATACACGCAACGCAGTCGAGACCCACATGCGCACATACCTTCCGTTCGCCGTCATCTCGCCCCTCGTTCAAGCTCCTCCTTGTGTACTGTTTTGTCTTGGCTTTTTCGCGCCACAAGTCCGCGGGTTACACTCACTCGTTCAAAGAGTTATAACCTGCGTCGAGGTTACTACGGGAGAGTAACCGCACACCGCTACCGTGCACGACAGTGATTTTAATATGTCTTGTGATCCTGTGATTCTGTGACAAAGCTCATTTGAAATTGGTTTAGAGAGGGACCACGGTACTTATGAATGGGCCGACATTGGAGTTGACGTCAGTCTATTTGTTTTCGGACGAAACCCGACCCGACCGGGTCGGCCAGCTCCAGCCCTGCAATCGCCTTTCAAATGCACGAACTATTTTCAGCGCGTATTTTCGTTGCGAATTTGCATCATTGTTTGTTTGTTTGACAAACCTATAATGTTGCGCGCGTTTGCAATAGCGAAATACCTTTTGACCAGCCAAATGCGCGGTCAACAAGACCAAAGCAGAGGAAGACCACCAAAACCAGCCAGAATCACTGTGATTCTCCCCAACAGAAAACAAACGTGAGTGCACCCTCGGAATGACGCGACAAAGCCACGCATGTTTGGTGCTGCTCCCTCATCGAGCAACAGGATGTTGTAAACCCTCTTTATTTTTTTTACATGGGCATTTTTGGCACGTTTTACCATTTAATTCGTATAGTTGATATAGAGAGGTCATATAGTTTAATACAATTGAACTGCTGTATGGCTAAAACAGCTTTCTGTGTCAGATAAACATACCCCTACTGCGCTTGACCAATCAGCGCGCTGCAATTCGACATCCAGTTGCAGCATGAGGGAATTGACACACGGCATAGAGAAACCAAGTGAGAAAGACAATTGGGACGATGATTCAGGATGCGCGAGCTGGTTGGCTGGACCAGTGGATTCGATGCGTCGACGTCTGCGACGTGGAGCCAACGAGCTGGATTCATCCTGAAGCACACTGTATCACATTGCATGCACTAATTCCAACAAGAGAGGGCCATTCTGGAAGCCCACTTCCAATGCACTCAGAGGCACAACTCATGAATGCCGCGTGTTCCATGCTCTCCACTTTTGCCCGACGTACGGTTGAACTTTATAATAGCAGACCACCAGAACGCAATGCATGCACAGCCGATTGCTCCATTGGCCAAGCAGGTCAGGCATCCTGCCATTCTGCGGGTGCACCACCCTAGAGACTTGTCTTTGTCTCCACCCCACCCAACATTTCCGTCGGTCCGTTTCAGAATTGGGCCGTTTTCACCCACACAATCTCCTCGTTGTTTGGTTGGCGGAAACTGTTTTCAAGTTTCAAAGACCTCTATTTATCTATACGAAGAGTTAACAGAATAAAAGATATCCTCTATTTCTTTTTTCACTGTACTTAGTGATATACAGAACACGTTAATTTGAAAAGACAGGCTGCGTTGTACAGAAAATTGCGTGTCATACTTGCTTTTACAGCCCGTGGTTTCTAAATAATTAAATAAAACATAAATCTTTAATCCATTCTCTACTGTATTGGTCTCTGCTTTATATAACCTTGTTTTTGTTCTAAACCTCACAGTTTTGACTAAAAACCTTGATTTTGAGGCTAAATGCTGCTTTTTGCCGTTTTGGTCGTCCAGCGCCTTCCGGCGACTGCGAGCCTCAGTTTTGAAAAGTCCAAGCACTCGTCAGACCCCCACCACCACCTCACAACCCCCCATCAGAACACAATGGTCGCCGTCGCTGGAGGAGAAGGAGATGCCGCCAAGGGAGCCAAGATCTTCAAGACCAAGTGCGCGCAGTGCCACACCGTGAACGCCGGTGGTGCCCACAAGCAGGGCCCAAACCTCTCGGGTCTGCTGAACCGCCAGTCGGGCCAGGCGGAGAACTACTCGTACTCGGCCGCCAACAAGAACTCGGGCGTCGTGTGGACCGATGAGACCCTCTTCGAGTACCTGCTCGCGCCAAAGAAGTACATCAAGGGCACCAAGATGGTGTTCGCCGGCCTCAAGAAGCCAAACGAGCGTCGCGACCTCATCGCCTACTTGATCGAAGCGTGCGACCCGAACGCCACCTCTTAGATTAATGTACCAGCCACCCCCTCCACCCCAATGCGACTGACGCGCTTGCACAGCGAACGAGCGAGTGAGCGACTGTGAACTCATGTATTGTGACGTGCAAGCGATTGAGCGTCCGACTGTGATCGTGGTCTCGTGCCGCTTCTGCTGCGCAAGCCGCGTCCCGCAACTAGATTATATTGCGCTAAAAACAGCAGAAAAAGAAACGATTTCCAACTCCACTGCTGCGCGCGTTCTCGTTCGTCAGGTGCTGCTTCTGCTCTTTGATGTTGGTGTAAGTTCAGCTGACAAGCGTTGCTGTGCCTCTGTAAGTGAGAACTTTGCGTCGGAACTCCAACTGAGCTGTTGTGAGAGCGATGTCATGAAGAGCGCAGCTCTTCATCTTCAACGTGAGACTTTCTGATTGTTTGCAACATCACTGTTGCAACGTCCAAGTATCTACCTTTGCGATCGCCATCCTCTCTCATTTTCCGTTCTTCTGTCCCAATTGTACCGAGCAGCACGTGGCTGCAGCGTGCCTCTTGCCAATCACCGCATTCTGCTCTTCTGCTGCGGACCAATCGCGTGCATGCGAGGTTGCAGTTGCACGCTTGAATCGGCTGCGAGAGTGTGCATGCATTCGTGTAGCAATGGAGAAAGTGGCAAGAGGACAACATTAATGTGCTCGTAGTGACTGCTTCGGATGAAAACAACCTGTAGAAGATGTCGAGATGCACATGTGCTTCCTCCTTTCTAGCAGTTGGATCATTAATGTTAATGGACCTTGTCCCTTTTCGAATGGGAAGTCATGCTCGGATGTTCAAAGCCACTTGTGCAAAGCTAGAGCTTTAGGTTCTCTCAGGGCTTGCACAGGACACCCTTTCAGATGAAATTGAAGCACGGACTTCTTTGTCGTGAAGATTTTGGAGCGATAGTCGCTATGGAATGAGATAGAGTTTGTTTGCGCTTTGTTATGCTGCGGGCATCCTCTAGGACGATATCCTCATCGTTCATGAACAGTTGAATACATTTCGCAATGAACTGATGAAACATGGATGTGCTTCAGTCGCACTTTGTCATCGAACCATGACACCGGATCAAGGCCAAGTCAATGAAGTGATGACGACGTGCGTCCACCCGCGCGGCCATCCACGCCAACCACCATATTAGCCTTCACAGGTAGGATGACATTAGATGCTTACAAGTCAAACGCATTAGTATCGGGATTTTAGCTGGCCGCTATAGTTGGAATCTGATGTGCCATAAACGTGCTTGTGTGCTGTGCAGTCTTCTTAGATCAATTTGGTCACTTTCCTCATCCAGAAATGAGAGATTGTGAATTTGAAGCCTTGCCATGCGATCCTTTCGTCAAGGAACAGAAAGGAACGGATGGGATCCCTCCATCAATGGTGCAAATGGCACCCTGAAAGTGGAGGCGCTTGCACTCGCTTCATAACACTAAACAAAGACCTCAGCAAAGGTTCCCAAGTGTATCTATTATAAAGCCAGAGCACAACGAATGCACGTATCGCTTACCGAACGGATTTCGAAGGCAGGTGCCTACCCTTGCGCCTTTTCCCACGGCTTCGATGGCGCACTTGGACGTGCGATCACTTCCTCCTCATCGGTGGCAGCACTGGCACTCTTCAGGTACGCTTCCGAGTCAACCGAAATCTTCTCTTCGATCTCCTTGATACCAGGGACTTTTTCACCCTTTTGAAGCATCTCCATAACTTCATTGAAAGACTTTGGGTACGCAGGTCCGGCGGATGGAGCACCTTCAACGGCGTCAGCAGGAACTTTCTCTTCATCTTCCAAGGCTGGAGCTTTTTCCTCCTCTTCCAAGGGCACTTCAGCGGGCGCAAGCGAAGCCGTGGTGGGTTTCTCAACTGGCTTCTTCAAGAAGGAATCGCTGATGCTTGCCTTCTTTTCTAGCCGCGCCATAAAGGAGTCCAAGTTGTGATTCTTAAATTCTGCAGCTGGAGCAGGAGTAACCTGAGGCTCAGCCGACGAAGTGCCGCTTTCCAGAGTCAAGGCGGCAACCAACTTCTGTTCGCCGTTTTCCTTCGCTTTCTTTTTCTGGTAGTATTCTTCCAGGCTCTCGTGAGCGATTTCTTCCAGCGACAAGCTGGACGATACTGACGGGGACATGAGAGACTGAAGGGCTTTCAGAGCAGCTCGCAGAACAGCCAGGTTATCGTCGAATTCACCACTAGCACGATCCGCGGTGTGCCACTTCCATTCCATGTTCAGCCCATTCGTTTCGAATCCAATCGATTTCAACAGATCTTCGTGGTGCTATAATTTCAAACCCAGAAGTTAGAATGTATGTATGCAAACATCCATAGCTGTGCACGAGCTTACCTTGAGAGGTTCAACTTTTTGCTTGAAGTTCGCGTTTCCCGGAGCAATGCGACGATAGCGAGGGACATCCGGGTTCTGAATCGTACCATAACCACAGCAAAATAACGTCAGCTTTGAACAACATCAATCAAATTATAATAGACAGCTCCAGCGATCTTACCTCAACCAAGTTCTTCACATACATCGTCAGGATACCAGCAGCCAGTTTCAATTGCTCTAGCGAGTTCTAAAGCGCACAAAATAACAAAATATTAGTGATGGGACTTCGAATACAGTTTTCTGCAAAGCAGAGTGTACCTGAGTGCGGATCAACTTCAAGGTGCTCTCCATCTTCTCCGCCTTCGAGATGACAGGAGGCTGAGGCTTTGCTAGGGCTGACGCAGTTGCTGCAGTTGTAGCAGATTGGCTCGTAGTCGATGCCGAGGTTGCAATTGTTTTTGTACTTCCCGTAGCAGATAGTTCTTTCGTCTCAGTGGTTCTGGGCTCATTCTTGGCAAGCAGCAACGCCTTCAGTGTGCTAATCTCTGCTTTCAACTCTGCAATCGCCTGGTTCGTGGACTATTGTGCAAACAACAAATGTTAGTCAATTCGTCCATGCATGCCGTAAATTCACATGCATCACATAACCAGCATACCTGTTCGGCGAGGGATGAGGCGATCTGAGTCGAGATTGTGCTCTTCGTCAGCAACTCCTGCTCTTTCTGGTCAAGGGTCGAGCAAAGCTTCGCCAGTTCATTCGTCTGCACCTGGATCGCGAGCGACACATCGGTCAATCCTGTCATCAGCGCTTCGTCTTTTCGCGCATTTTCTTCTTCCTCCTCTTTCGCTTTTCCAGCCGTCAGCATCAACGGCGTTCTCTGTGCAGCCATTCACATACACAGCGTTCAGTGCTTTGTCCACTATCACACACGTCAGCAATCAAAGAAATTGCTTACCAGCCAAGGAATGTATCCAGATTGCACAGCGTAGTTCCACATGAACCCCAAGATCGATGCAGCACCAACGAGCGACGAGATCGTCCACAGAACCCGAATGTACGGCGGGTAACGCGATCTGCGAATGAACTGCTGCATTGGCGCTGCAGCTGCCATCGCCATCGGTGCAGAGAGCATCGCACCAGGCTGTTGCTGTTGCTGCTGCTGCTGCATCATCATCTGAGGATACTGCTGCTGTTGTTGCGCATACGCTGGCGCTGCAGGAACACTTGCAGCACTGGAAGACGAAGCTCCCGCGTCGCCGTTCTGGTGTCGCTCGATCGCTTCCTGGATCTCCTCTTTCGTCATGCCCTTCTGCTCGAGAAATGACACGCGTTCCGACAGCGGCGTGGTCTACAATAAGCGAGCGCATACATTCCACATGAACGCATGGGAGTCAATATGCACGGTTCAATACCTCGCGCACTGCTGATCCACTCAGGATGCAACAGGTGTCAACCGAAAGTGCAGTGCCAGGGGAATCCGATAGACACGCACCTGCACGCTCGGGTGGCGCAGGAACTTGACGCCGTTCTCGACCATTTCCTCCCTCATGGTGGCTTCTTCCTTCCCTTCTCGGCTCGTGGCTCGTTGCAGTTGAAAGCGCGAATGTGTTGACTCGAATCAAAATGCGAAAGAGCGGAGTGGGAAATAACAGTACTGTACCTTCATATATCTATAAGCCCATATGTACCGTAATCACACAGAATTATACGTCCATCTACTTTGGATCAGATCTGATCTGAAACGGAGCTGAGTCTGAGACCGACCTTGCCATCCAGCCATTGCCACTTGCCATTTGCCATTTGAAACGACGAAGAGCGCATTCCCATCCAACAGCTCCACACTCAATCAATCCATTGACAGAGACGAGAACAACCGCACAATAATGGCTCCAGATGGACGAGGCGGCAGCGGAGGCAGAAAGCCAGGTGGAGGAGGCCGTGGTGGTGGCGGCGGCCGAAAGCCGAAGGATGATGGCGCCACAGAGGCTACCAGCGAACTCGCGCCTGTGCGCAACAACCCTTCACACATCCGCAACAAGGTCAAACGCGCGCAGGTGATGCAGCGCTTCCGCAAGGAGAAGAAGGACGCGAAGAAGGCCACGCAAGCGAAGCGCAAGCGTGAGGCGGAAGAGCTCGGCGAGAATGCGCCAGCGAAGCTCGAGCCGCGCACTATCGATAACACGCGAGAGCCGGAAATCACGATGGTGTCGAACGAGGGCGACGATGAGATCGCCGCCGACGAGCGCGACGACGAGTTTGCGAAGATCTTCGCGAACGTGGAGACCCCGAAGCTTATGATCACCACACGTCCGTTCCCGTCCGGAGAGCTCTACCATTTCATTCGAGACCTGATCTCGCTCATCCCGAATGCGTTCTACTACAAGCGCGGCACGTTCGACATCAAGGAGATCGTGCAGTTCGCGACCAACAAGGAGTTCACGCATCTGATCGTGCTCTCAGAGAAGAGCAAGGTCTGCAATGGGTATGTGCGCACATGTTGATTAAATGTCTGGCTGATGTTATGTAGTTGGAGGTTTACTAATTGAATTCCTTGTGCTATCTACAGCATGCTCGTGAGCCGCTTGCCAGAAGGCCCAACCGCGTTCTTCAAGGTCACGAACGTGAGACTCAATGAAGACATCAAGGACCACGGTAAGCGCACGGACCACCAGCCGGAGCTGATCCTGAACAACTTCTCGACGCGTCTGGGTCACCGCGTGGGTCGCTTCCTCGGCTCACTCTTCCGCCACGAGCCCGAGTTCCAAGGTCGCCAGGTCGTGACGTTTCACAACCAGCGTGACTTTATCTTTGTGCGCCACCACCGTTATGTGTTCGAGAACGAGAAGAAGGCACGTCTGCAGGAGATCGGGCCGCGTTTCACGCTCAAGCTCCGGTGGTTGCAGCAGGGCACGTTCGACACCAAGTACGGCGAGTACGAGTGGATCCACAAGCAGCACCAGCTGGACACCTCGCGACGAAAATTTCACCTGTAGTCAGTCGAGTCAGTCGATCAGACAGATTTTACACGCATACAGATTAATAGTAGAAATACATACAGCCCTGCCCATTTTGCTTGTTAGAGTCGGAAAAGTCCATGGCGGTGCGTTGTGTGTGTGCACGCTATTTGGTATGGTGTTGCCCGTCGTCCTCATGGAAAGCGGCAGACTGGTTCTTATGCGCAGCGATCAGATGCTATGGCGATAAGACAGAAACGAAAGCGAGCCTTCCAGCAGAACAGGTACAGATACAGCACACTTAGACCGTCTCCGTGACGCCGATCAAAGTTGAAAATAAGATTGGGACACAGTTAATTGGCTCGGGCACGTGTATCTAATTGTGCCTGAACGGTGGCAAATTAGAAGTGAGTTCATAACAAGACAGTCAGTCAAGCGACACTACTCGCTCGCTCACAACCAATACACTACTTCGAAATAGTCGACCAGCGACTGCAGATTAAACCTGATGACAATGCCAACGAAAGTCGACGAGCAGCCTCCTCCTGCCGAGGACTTTAGTCTCCAAGTGTCGCCGCGCTGTTACGTGAACGTATGGTACTTTACGCTCGTGACGCGCGTGCTCTGCTACACGTTCCTCTTGTTCACAACCTTCGTCTACTTCTTCCTCGTGCGACCTGAGATGTCGTACTACGCTGCGATGCTCGGACCATCCACAGCGGGGGGACTCAAGCCCGTCGGGTACGCGTTTGGATGTCTCGTGGCCGCGCGACGTGAACGATAAGCACGACCAAGGTGGGCTCTTGCAGTGGCTCACATCTGACAGCCCAAGCGATCGAAGACGAAAAGTTGACCCAGACCCATCACGTTACCCATCGCACAACAAACACTCATCCGTCCAAGAGACAGAAGGGATCGAGATCAACGAAGAAGATTCGTGCTTCGTGAGAGCCTGGAAATTGGCGTAGCGATTATATTGGAAGCTCTACGGACGGTGAGGCGTGTTTGGGGTCGAGAGCAAGTATCTTGAAGTGAACTTCGTGTTTCGCGAGATCACGGAGGTCGCGTCACAAACCTTCCAGGCGTACTCGTCGAGCTTACTGATCGCGGGCCCGGTGATCAACACACTCTACGTGATGATGATCATCCTCAACTGCTGGTCCAACCTGATCGTCATGCACTTCTGCAGGAAGGCAGACGAGACAACGCGCCGCTCGAGACTCGTGCACGCGATTTCTTGACCCAAAGTTAGATCGGCGAGGACTACCTCGAGGTGAAGGCGATGACATTGGAGCATGTTTGCTGCCTCTGCACCGAGTTATTGCTCGATGCTGGCGCAGCGATGCTCGTCCCGATGCGCATTTTTCTTCCCTACTTGCGAGTCTTTGACATGCAAGCGGCTGCATTCCCCGTGAAGTTCATCTACAGCGACGTGTGGTTCGTGGAGATGGTGATGGCGGCGCAGCAGGTGTTCGTCGTCACGACCTTTGACTTCATGTTCACGTTGATCCCGCATGTGGGGATCTACTTTGGACTGGGCGCCTTGATCTCGCTGCCGACTTCAGGGACCCTCCCAAGAACCGGAGCAGCTGTAAGTCGGCTGACTGCAAGAAGTGCAAGGCAAAGCAATCCAAGTCACTACAATCGCGCAAGCCATCCCGAACCAAGATCAGCCACGAAACACCAACTGCCAGTAGAGGCAGAGGTGGTCCGTCAACCAAGCTTGTGCTGAAATCAAACACGCTCAAGGTTCAGCTGTCGAGGAACGAGCTTCGCATTGACACGACAACAACGAAGCTGCTTCACATGACGTTCATCTTCTGAGGAATCGTGATCCTAGCTCTCTATGCTGCGTCGTTCCTGTCGTTCTCGCACGTTCAGAACCACGGATACAAGCAGCGCATGTGGCCCTGGCTATCGTACGAGCTCCCCTTCTCCGTGTTTGAGTACAACTGCTTCCAGCACAACACAACCACGATCCCAGAGAACACGTTCAAGGGACTCGCGCACGACGTGCTGTTGGCGCTGGTGACCACACATTGTCCCACCCGAGTCGTCCCAACGAGTCTCGGGTTCCTCACACACCTCGTGGGCTTGGAGGTCTACAACTCGACGATTGTCGATTGGTCGCAGAATGCAGCAATCAGGAAAGCTGTCCATCGCAGGATGAAATACATGGGGATCGTGTGATCAAACATGACGTGGCTACCTGATGGGCTGCTGGAGCCGTTACCTCTGGGCTTGATCGACTTCCAGGTCGCGGTCTCGAATTTGACAGCTCTTCCGGACGACTTGGACTTGAGATGGGGCCATCCACTTTCGATCTTGTCCATCGAGCAGTGCCAACTTGACGAGTTCCCAGTCGCTCTCACTCACCTCCAGGTGAAGGAACTGCCGTTGCACGGAAATCGCGTGAGATCCATGAAATCAGTCAAGTTTGGAGCTGATTTCGATAAACTCACGACGTTGGTGTTGTCCGAGATGCCTCTGAGGGAGTTATCCGACATGATGCCTGTCAATGTCCGCGATCTTCGGCTGGTTTCGCTTGAGAACACGCAGATCGTAAAGTTCCCATTCTGGGCGAACACCTCAGCAGCAACGCGAACGTCAACCACAGTGTTCGCATTCGGCACGCCATTCTGCGATTCGCTGTCGGAGCACGTGATCGCAGCGGAATACGGACAGCATGCAGTGATTTCGTGCGTGAAACAGAGCTCGTATTTCCACGGGAGGCTCCCGCTCGACTTTGTGACTCAAATGCGAGTGCCCTGAAGTATGAACAGCAGAGATTAGACTTGCAGAATACGAGTTGGTAGTTGCTTGCAATAGCTTACATTTTATCGCACATGAGTCAATGTCGCGAATAAACTAACGCTAAACATTCGCTAGTCAGTGCCGTTTGTTACAGATTCGTAACGAGCAGCAGTGGCGGGTGAGCCAACATCTCAGCTGTCAAGAGCAGCTCTAGCATTTGTCAGCAGGACTGGGCTGGAAGAAAACGCGCTCGTCGTACTCATTAAAATTAGCTTTTCGTTGTCCAGGAGTGTTCGATTCGCTTCTGTTGCTCACCACCATTGCGTGATGAACTTTGTTGCGCCGTCGTCGGATGACATCCCAGCCAACGAGCGACACGCGGCGGGGTCGCCCTTGAAGTGGTTTACGCTCTTGTGGTAGTTTGCTCTCTTCACCCGCATCCAGTACTGCGCCGTTCTCACGCTGGTAGTTAATGTCCATCTCTTCATGAGCGAGCCGAGAATGTTGTACTACGGCGACTTGCTCGGACAAAGCGCGCAAGAACAGCTGATCTGCCTTGGAGACGAGCGCTACTGTGACTTCTGAAGCGGATGAAAATGTCACTCGTGAGTCGCAACGGGCTCTTCAATTTGCAGAGCGAATACTTTGAGCGTCGGTTCGATATCCGAGAGGCGATGAAGATCAGCGCTCAGATCTATCAAGCGTATAAATCAAGCTAGCTTGTCTCCGCACCGTGGATCAACTCCCTCAACGCCGCTTTCATCGTGCTCAACTGCTGGTCGACTTCGTTTATCCGATACTATTGCTGGAGGAAACGATCTCGACAAACTCAATCGAGAACCAGCATTTCGACCGCGCAAGAGCGAATGCTGTGTGTTGCGACGGATTTGATACTGGACTTTGGGTCGTCGATCTTCGCGCCGGTACTCATATTCGCGCCATACACCGCTTCGTTCAACCGTGAATCCGCCGATTTTCCATTTGAGCTTCTCTAAGACGAAGTCTGGTACTCTAACATGGTCTTCGCCTCCCAGCGGGTCTTCGCCGTGAACTTGTACGATTCCATAAGCACGTTGCTTCCCCACGTCAATATTTACATGGCTCTCCCAGTCTCACCAGGATCATGAAAGGTGAGTACCCGACCAAGTGGGGAAGTTGCTCCGTAGCGCCACCTCGCACATCAGACACAAACTCGCCAGCAACTTGCAGTACACTTTTAAATGCCTCAACTCGATGCACTCAACAACCGCAAGGACAGCCCAAAAGAGCGGTAACAGGGATTTCGACTGTGCTCTTTGTCCTCTGTGGCATCGTCATCGGCATCATCCACGCGCGGTCTCTCGTGGTGTTCTCCGATGTGAGCAATCCTTCGTGCAAGTCTCTGCTTCAGCCCTGGCTTGCGAATCAGTACCCATGCACAATCTTCCACTACAATTGCCATCGTCACAACCCATCGAGCATTCCGAGCGATGAGCTGAATCTTCTCGACCCTGGCACGCTGTCGATTCTCATTCTCTCGTATTGCCCCGCTCTGCTCATGCCGCCACAGTTCCCCAGCTTCGTCAACCTGTTTGGTATCGAAATCTACAACTGCACGCTGGTAGAGTGGAGAGCAAACGCCGCCATCAGCGAGAGAGTGCCCCTTCGCCTCCAATGTCTGATCTTATCCCACGTAAACATGACAGCACTGCTAAGCGGCATTCTGCAGTTTCTCCCAAGGGCGCTCAATGACATCGAGATCGTGGATTCCAACATCATGTCGCTACCGCCTGACCTCTACAACGTATAGCGCCATCCGCTCATGGTTTTGTACTTGGAGCGCTGCGGCTTTCGCGAACTGCCGGTCATGCTGGCGAAGCTCCAGATAAACGAGCTCTCGCTCATCAGAAACACCGTCGAGTCGCTGGCTTCCTACTCGCAAGCAAATACTGCGAGTCTTGAAGCGTTCGAAGAGCTCATATTCTCCAGCATGCTGCTGCTGAACGAGCTGCCCACATGGGACTCACAGGCTCTAACCAACCTGCTGACGGTAGCCGTCGAGCGCACCGCGCTAGTGACACTCCTCGAGTGGCTGCATACATTCACAGCATCTTCTGCTAATAAGAACGCGCTGGAGATGTTCGCATACGGCACGCCGTTCTGCAATGCGCTGTCGGAGATCTACGGAGGTGCGCGCGTGCTGACCTGCACGCGGCGCTGCGATCGCTGTAGCTATCGCTTTAGTACTCCATACAGAGAGACAGATGCATTCGCGACAGGCGGATACCGGTAATAGTAGTGGTGTTGGTGATGGTGATTACACCGGACTGTGCGCATGATGATGCGTGTTGTACCCACGCGGCCGTCGTTCTTCAAGAGGCAATCAATCGATCCGCGCGCACGCATTCTCTCTCCCATACGAAAGTCAAGATATTTCGATATATTCGCACTTAATTGGAGCGCGGACCTGCTCTTCCTGGCTCAACCAACATGTTGTTGTTGTGGACCAGTTTCCCATACAAAATCCAAGTCTATTCAGTCAACGGGACGATCTACACACACTGGAAAGCAAAGCAAGCGCACAAACAAGCAAGGGCAAGATCTGGCATCATACAGTGCTCATTCGCAGTCGTAATCGCCATCCGCGTTCTGGATTACCCCCCTCAAGCGGCAACTCCCCCTCGTCATACCACACATACAGCCAGCACATTCATCTCCATTCTCGCTCTGCTCTCTGACTGCAACGGCAACGGACGTCGAGAGGTCGACTCTGAGTATGGAGACCCCACCGCCTTCGCTCGCATGCGTCAACGCGGAAGGCGTCGCCATTGCGATGGGAGATCCGATGCAACTGCAACTACAGCAGCAGCCCCGCAATGGATACCAGGAGTTCGTAGACCTGTTCATGGTCATCACCGTGGGCATCGCCACGTTCGTAGTGCTCTTCCGCGTCGCGTTCACGATCTTCCCCATGACCGCCAAGCCCGCGAGCGGCAATGCGCAACAGCCGACGGCTAATGCCGCTAGTGCTGTCGGTGCACAAGCTGGAGCCCGTGGGAGCCGCACGCGCACGTCGGCGACGCTGAATGGTACTAGCGCAGCTGCGGCACAGCGAGCAGTGACCCCCGTGGGGCCGAATGGGAATGGCACGCTCAAGCGTCATTTCAGCGTCAAGGAGCGCTTGGAGTCGGAGATCCGCTCGATTCTGCCGCGGCGATCGACGTACTATGCGATGCCGTTCTTTTCCGACTCGGTAGTGAACAAGCAGGAGTTCATCGAGAGTTTGATCGAGCTGGGTGATGACCTGCTGGACGGATGGCTCTTGGTGAAGAAGGGCGTGCAGCGCGGCAAGAACTGGAAGAAGCGCTACGTGGTGCTCGACGGCAACGGCCGCATCAAGTACTATCCGAACGCGGACGCTGCGCGACGAAACATCAACATCAAAGGCTCGCTCGCTGTGCATGCGGTAAAGCCTGCGGACCCGCTTGAGTTTGGCGCCAACACACTCGAGATCCGCGGCACGCTCGGCGGCACGTACTTTTTCCGCGCGGAGGACGACCTCGCGGCGCGCAAGTGGCTCTGCGTGATGACGAAGCGCGCGATCCAGGGCCGTGTGCCCGGCCGCATTGACTCGAACTTGAGCTCCGCGGTGCTCGCGTCTGCGAATGCGAACGTCGGTTCGTCTCCTGTGATGGCGAACGGCGTTGCGAATGGAAAGGACGTGTCATCTTCTGCGGAGGCAGCAGAAAACGCACTTGCGGCTAGCACCTCGAATGTCGGTGAAGCGCTCAGCGCAACGAACCTCAAGTCGCACGGACTAGAAGTGTTTGTCGAAGACATGTCGTACACGAAAGAAGGCTCACTACGCCAGTTCTACATCGTCGTCAAGTACAAGTCGGAGCTGCACGACCATTCCCAAGTACCCGTGGGCCAGTCGGTGCCGAAACCTTGTGAGAAAGGCGTGGTGACGTGGCAGGAGAAGCTCTCGTGGCATTTTCAGGACCATGCGTGTGCAGAATGCGATGAATGCCGCGCGATTGGCTCGACGAGCGGTAGTTTCTGCGGACTTCCGGACATTATGGTGCTGCATGTGTACGAGATCCATCTACGATACCTCACGACGAAAGTGGGTGAGACTGCGATCTCGCTGCGCGAGATGTTTGGCTTCACAGGCATGAAAGAGGCGCAAGTGAGCTGCTCGTGGCCCGTTACGTCACCGTCGGACTCGATCCTCGGACAGCTTTCGCTCAAGCTCCAGTACTCGGTGAACAACGCGCCAGGCGCGTCCGTGACACCGTTCCTGGTCTCTTCCGAGCAGGAGCGCGAGCTCATCGGTGAATACGAGATCCACCCTGCTATCAAGAACTGCGTCGAGTACTTTGAAATGTTCTATGCGAACGGACAAGCGGAGAAGTGGCAGGACTACTACAAGGCGCGTGGCGACTCGGAGATGGACATTGGCGAGTGGACGCAGTCGAAGGAGTACGGCGGACAGGTGCGCGTGCTGAGCTGCAGATCACTGACCAACGCGAGTATTGGGCCGTCGTCGACGATGAATACGACCACACAGCACATCTTCTTCACGGATCTGGCGAGTGCCGACCCCGACAAGTTTGTGCTCGAGTCGAAGGCATTTTTACACGACATTCCGTACGGCGACTGCTTCCACGTGGAGCAAGTGATAATCATTGAGAAAGGTGCATCTGGAAACCTGGTGGCGAAGGTGTATTTGGGGATCCCATTCTCGAAAGGATGCATGTTCAAATCCAAGATCATCTCGGCCACAAGAGAGGGTGTGAGCTCGTCCATGAAACTGTGCTACGAGATGCTCAACAAAACAATTGACAGCCCAACACCGGGTGCCAGCAATACCACTGTGCCAGTGACGCCATTCCTTGTGAGTAAAGAGGAAGAGCGATCACTGCTGGGAGAGTACGAGGTGCACCCAGCAGTGAAAGACGGACTGCATTTCTTTGATTTGTACTACGCGAACAATACGCAGAAGCGCTGGGAGGGCTATATCAAAGCTGGTGGAGATTCCGAGCACGACTACGGCGAGTGGACAGATTCCCAGGAGTTTGGCGGTCAAGTACGCACGATCAAGTACCGCGCGCAGTCGAATTCGAGTCTCGGACCACCATCCACGATGGCGACGCAGACGCAGCATGTGCCGTTCAACAGCAAGAGGGAGAATGCGAATCCTGACCATTTCGTGCTCGAGACCAAGATGGCACTGCACGATATCCCTTACGGCGACAGTTTCACGATCGAGACGGTCTTTGAAGTGACCCGAGAAGTCGACGGGAAGCTGATGGCAAGAGCGTACATCGGCATTCCGTTCTCCAAGAGTACCATGTTCAAGTCCAAGATCGCGTCTGCGACGAAGGAAGGCATGGTCAAGTCGACAAAGATGCTCTTTGATGAGCTCAGGAAGGCGATGGACAAGGAAACAAGTGGCGGTGGAGCCACGGGCAACACTAGCGGCGCGGCAGCAGCACGAACTGACGCCTCGGCATCAGCTTCCGATGCGGGGGCGATGGTGGCGGCTCGCAACTCTGATGTTGGTGCAAACAGACCGTCCGGAGGCGCAGCGGTGCCTCGACGCGCTGTACTCGCGCGCTACAACAGCAACCTCGACGGCAGCGTTGCGCTCGAAGAGATCTTTGAGAACCAGCGCGTGAGCATTTTCGGTAAGTGGGGGCCAAACCACTTACTACCAACGGACCGCGAGCGCTTCACGAACCGCAATGGTGACGTCGAGCTGAGCTTTGAGCAGATCACGCTGCCGCCGCACTGGATCTGGACATCGCCGTGGAAGATCGACAAGAATTACACCGAGTGCGACGATGAGGGCTGGAGCTACGCGACCGACTTCCCGCGCTTCAAGCTGCACCTGGCGCGCGGCAAGTCGAGTATGAAACGCCTCGGTGCGTCTGTGCGCCGACGCCGTTGGATCCGCATGATGTGCTACGTGCCTCCAGAGAACGGAGGCGGCGCAATCGCTGCTGCTGGCGCGCCAAGCGAGGCATAAGACTGCTGGGACAGTACGTGCGAATTGGATGTGTGTGTGTGAGAGAGAGAGAGATTGGATTGCATCCCATGTTGGCAGCCGTTGAGAGATTGACTGCGCTCACTGCGCTCACTTCCCATTCGTTGCTATATTTACGTAGGCGTTTCTATTGTTAGCAGCGGATCGAATCAGAATAAAAATAACATTTTGAAACCCGTAACCACATTCATCACACATTGCCTTGCATCCCATGCGAGCTTCTCAGCTGGATGGATGATCTCATGGAGCTCTTCAGCTGGCCAAGCGCGCCCGTGCGAGCTCCATTCATTCCCATTCTCACGCTCAAGAGCTCAAGCCCACCGCCAGCGCCACCGCATCACCCTTTCAAGTCGCCATCGAGATGAACACCATCGCGCGCTGCATGCTCGTCGCCCTGGTGTTCGCCGCGTCGATCCAGGACGTCGCTGCCGTGCAGCCGCGTTCGCTCGCCGAGCGCCGCATGGAGATGCGCAGTCGCATCCTCCAGGCGCAGTCCGCCAAGCTCGCGGCGTTCGAGCAGCGCGAGCGCGACTTCTTCAGCGGCAAGCGCCGCAAGTAAAGGAGCACCAAGATGGCGCGCGCCAAGGTTCCTTGGGTTTGCGACTCTATGCATTTACTATTATAAGCAGAGAGATCAATACACTTTCTGTATCCACTTTGGTTCTGCAAAAGCCAGTCGTGAAAATGGCATGATAGCCGTTTCGTTTTCCGTTTGAGAACAGTGTTTCCGACGTAAACACTATCTCAACATCCAACAGCTTGCTTTTCAGTATTTCGAGTATAGATTTCTAATGTCGATTTGAATAGTACACGTCGATATTTGCTACATACAAATCGTATTTTGAAACAATTGGCCCACTTGTCTCTTGCAGAGGCGAGCGCGAGATCCCTTACAAAAACCAAGTGTGTTCCTCCGTTGCGCTTTTGCTTTTGCGCTTTTGGAGCTGCTGGTTTTTCATGGAAACCACACTTCCAAAGAACGCGTCCAACCTCAACACCAAACAAGCGAGGCGGCGGCGGAAGAAAGGAAGATCGACGCTTGACCAATAGATCGCTGTGAAGGACGGAATGCGGCGCGACGTCCCCAAGGAGCGCGTGTTTTTCGCCGTGGTGCTCAGCGTCTCGCTGCTGCTGCTCTCGGTCGCAATGCTGCGCAGCGACATGGGTGCGTGCCGATGAGTACTATAAGACCCCTCTAATGGATGGGTTGTGCGAATGCTTACAGTACTGACTCGTCCTGCTCTGTGAATGAATCGGCCAATCTGTGTGTGTGTACAGCCTCAGTACCAAGCTCGACGCGCACGTTTCGTGACGGCTTCATCGTGGCCGATCGCGTGACGCGCCGCACAGAAACAGCGTCACCCGCGGATGTTGCCGTGGAGACTGCGACTGGTAACAACAAAAATGGACCACCTCAGATACTGCGAAAAAGCTCTTCAGATAACGAGAAAGCAGGAGGGGCAGGTGTCCCGGCGTCGGCGCCAGCAGCGGCGGCAGCGATCCATGTGAGCGGCGACAGCGCGCACACGACTACCATCAAGATGGAAGGCGGCGATGAGATCACGATCAAGCGCGCAGGGACGTCGAAGAACAAGATCACAACGATCTCGACCCACGAGGACGGCAAGATCACGATCGAAAACCGTGACAAGCAAACGAAAGACCCGAAGGTTGTTGCTATTGGTGGCGATGACGCATCAATCCCACAGCCAAAGGAGAAAGGAACGAGCAACAACGACACTGTCATGGCGGCAGCAATTGCCAAGAAAGATACCGACAAACAGCAGCAGCAACTCACAGCTACGGGAGAAACCGAGAAGATCAGAGCTGTGGACTTTGTCGGAGCGTACGAAGAGAAAGACGGAGACGCCGTATTGACGGAGGCTGGTGCTGATGAAGAAACTTCTGAACGAGCAGCAGCCACAGCAGCAGCAGAGGACTCGGAGGAAACGGGCGACAATACGCACGAGATCGTGGTCGGGAAGAAGAAAGTGACGGTCGTGAACGTCGGCCGCTCGCAGACGAAAGTGAGTCTCTCAAACGTGGAAGACGATGAAGAAGAGAAAGGAGAAGCATCTGAGAAGCTGCAGACCAGTGGACGGTAGCCCTCCGCCTTCACGGCTGAGTGAGGGGTGAGTAAGTAGATATGAGTGGATATGAGTTGTGTGAAAGGGAGATAATGAGGAGTAATGAAGGGTGTACAATATTAATATGAACACAAAACAATAACGGGTATTCATCACGAACGTTCATGTTTCTTCCACTCTTCATTCGGTTCTCTTCAAGTCCCAGCCAGCATGTTCAATACGCTGCTGCTGCAACTGGTGTTGCTGCTGTTGCTGGTAAGAAGTCGCCATCAATGTTGGTCAAAATACGTCCCTCTCTTCAAAGAGATCCATCAAAAGCCAGCGGGCTAGTGGTGGTGGGAAGGTGCTTCCTTTATGCAGGTCCAGAAACGCTTGACCATCGTCTCTGGGTGCTTTTTCTGGAGCTCAATGTCCGTTCGCATCTCCAGCACCTTGAGCAGCTCTGTCTGGTCCAGCGTGCCGTTGCCTGCAACCAACCGTCATATCACGTTAAAACAAGTTTGTACAGGCTACTCTGAACATCGAGAAGCGTACCATTGTTATCGAAGACTCGGAATGCCAGCTGCACGACGGGAAACGAGAGCTCCACGCCGCTCACGACGCGAGTCGCGTGAATAAAGTCCGCTATAAAGTAGAGTCGTACAACCGAAACAAAATACAAACAAGTTCGACACAATTGGGAAAGCGTTTGAACAGGCTTTGGTAAGAATGGTTTGTACAGTACCTTCCGTGATCTCCGCTGCGCCAGTGAGCTCGAACGCGAGCTTGATATCCTCCAAGTTGCTCTGCACGTTGAAGTGGAACTTGTAGAAATCATCCCACGTTACCAGCTCGTCGCTCGCATTGAGCACCTGGACGCGTTCGAGGTACGGCGCGAGACGCTCTGGGTCGAAGCTCGACATGAGCGTGATGGCAAAGTCGTGCACCGAAATCACCTCCTGGTTCTTGACGCTCGGGTGCGGCCTGGCGTACAAATCAAACTCGGCCTTCAGGATCTGCTTGCGGAGCAGGTCGAGCGCGGCTTCGAGCTCCTGCGCCGTGATGCGTTTCTTGCCGAAGCGACCAAAGAGGTACTTGGTCAAGCGCGGGAGTGTGGCTTCGGCAGAGATGTTTATCGGACCGCCGGTCTCGTTCGCAGTGATCGAACGCAGGAGGTTCTCGATCACGTGGCAGAACTCCGCCTTGTCCACCGTGCCGTCGCCATCAAGGTCGAACATCGCGAACGCCACGTCAAAGTGCTCCTTCGGGACTATAATCAAAGCGAAGTAGATAGCCCGTTAATACAGAATGGCAGATGAAAGCCGTAATCAACACAGCAAGCGAGCCACTTACTTTGCAGAAGATGGATGAGCAGGTAGCACTCTTCGTAGGTGATCAGACTGTTCGCATCCCCAATGAAGTCGCACGTGTACTCGATATTCGCGCGCTTCACATAACACACGTGCACACACACAAAAGTTAGCGTACGTATCATCAAGCACTGTCCAGAGCGCACACGAACAAAGACAAGAAAATGGCTGACTTACTGGACCCTGCAGATGGAAGCGCGGCAGGATGAGCGAGTGCAGGAAGTTGGTGAACGTCATGGCGCGGACTTCCTTCTCACCTGAGCCGACGGTCTTGGTCGCGTACGCTTCAAAGCGCGCTCGCAACGAGTCGATCTCCCGGTAGTTCTTCTTGTACTCGTCCAGGTGGATCTTCATCAAGTCCACCTCTTCCAGCTTGGCGTTATGCTTGGTGCGCTTCTTGAGCAGGCTGCGGCGTCCGCGCGGCTTGGGCTCCGCGGCTTCCTCCGCGTCCGTCTTCTCCGCGTCCACCACGGCCGTGATGAACGCCGTTTTGGCCTCGCACTGCGCTTCGTTCGAGCCGTCCAGGGGGGCCGCAATCGCAGCGACAGCGCCACCCACGAGCGCCATTCCAGCGAGCTTCGTCCAGGAAGAGCCTTCGTTAGACTGTGCCGCCGGAACACTCGCGGCGCTCAGCGCGTGGAGGTGAGGCGCGCTCAGTCGAGCAGCATTGCGCGCGACAGACGACGTCGACACGGCTCGGACGCCAGTGAGAACTGCGCGCTTGGATGCCATCGCTCTTGCTCTCTCCTTCTTCTCTTGTAGCGTGGAATTGAGCTCTTCAATCAGAGCAGCCGACGACTGAGCCAAGGGGGGAGCTTTGCTATGTATTGAAAAATCAGCAAGCTTCTGACTTTTTTTCTGCCTATTACTCTAATATAATTATAATTTATATACAAAAAGCAAGACACAACAATATTATTTTGATTTATTGATATTTTTCTCTTCTGTTCAAAACCCCCTCTAAACTCATATCAAATAAGCCAAGCCTTGCGTCATCGTTGCATCGAATTCGAATGCCTATTTTGGCACCAAAACGCTGAATAATAAGCTGGCAGCAACAGACCAGTTGGAGCTCCCTCGCGCGCGCCTTGATGGACGCGCAGCACTCGTCCTGGCGGTCCCCAGAGCCACCGCGCACCTTCTCCAGCAGCTCAACACCCGTCATTACCGCCACCACGAGAGAGCAGAGTCTACGGCGCTTCTCGTCGCACGAGCACTCGGCAGCGCGAGTCAGCGCAGAGGTGGCGACCAGACAGCTTCAACAGCAGCAGCAGCGGCGCAGTATCAGCGGCTACAGTAATAGCAGCTACAGAAGCGGTGGTGAAGGCGAAGGTGAAAGCAGCCGTGACGGCGACGACGCGTGCCATCGCAGCAGACGCCAGTCGTTCCACAACGCGGTCGCGGCGACGAGCGATAGCGCGGACCTCACCGCGTACTACGCGTTCTCGAGACGGCGGAATAGCAGCGTCAGCATCATACGCGACGAAGGAGGTTGGTCTGTTGATTCGTTTGTTCTAGCCACACCCACCCACTAATATCTTTGTCTTAATCTGTGGATGTGTGGATGCTTGCTGTTTCACATAGGCCTCTCGGGCTTCCTCGAGTACAAGAAGCTCGATGGCTCGTGGCGACCGTTTCTCTTCCAGACCATCGACTTCCAGCTCATGGTTTACCGAGTGCATGTGAGTATTATCAGCTATCTGCACCATCACGCGTAGATACATGAGCCTAGATCCCGCTACACACCACACTTGATACTCACGCATGGCATGTGTGTCTCTCGTGTTCAGTCCACGCACCAAGTCACGGTTATGTCGACCGACATCCGGAAGGCGTCTGAAATCGCCCTAGTCCAAGAAAGCGGCGTTTGTAAGAGCAATGTGTACTGGCGGCTGGCTTGAAGCGCTTGCTGCGTGAGACTCACATGTTCTAGGGTCTTGTGTGGATTGATTGATTGTCTTGATGTTGCAGCTCAGAATGACACGCGCGTGTTCCGACTCGGCATCAACGGCACAGTGATCACGCTTCGAGCGGTTTCGCACCACGCGGCAATGTACTGGATAGAGGTGCATGCACTTTTACTGCATTTGCGCTTTCAAAGTGGTTGCATAGAGTGGCTCACATTGGTGGCGTTACACAATGTCATTCGTTTGCTCACATAGGGTCTTCAACAGCTCAAGGCAGGCAAGTCGCTCGAGATTACTGGAGACCGTCCGACATTAGGTGCGACTTGGTCGAAACCTCAAGGTTGTCATATGATTGGATGATCTTTTTTGCTCACTCCAGTTCTCTTGCTGTGTTGACTACTGTAGAATCGGAGGACGACATCTTCCGACAGATCGACCAGCTGACGTACTTGCGGGAGTGGGCTCCGCCGCCGTCGAACTCGCCGTCCTGCTGCTGGCTCTGCTGGGGACCTGCGATACCTCCAGTCGATCCGTCCTGTCAAGAGGTACGAACCCGTCATCTTTCGGCAAATCATTTCGCCATTGAACGTGAACAATGAGTGAATCAGAGTTTTGTGTGAACGATGTGAGCTTCATGCTTTTATGTATTAATTGGTACCAACTTGATGTGTTTTTGTCATTATTTTGTGCCCAACAGAAAAGGGAAGTGGTCTGCTGCCCCATCTAGTTGAGCGAACGACAGAGATCGGATATTGGAGCCCACTATGTAGCTCGCAATGGAACGTGCCGTCTTCACAACGTGGCGTTTCTGCTGTCTGCATTAGAAAGAATGGAGTATAGTGAACTCTATTTGGGTAGGAAGGGCTGCCAACTGCTTTGAAGCGAAGTGATCATTCACTTCAACTTCAGGACAAACCATCAGGTCTTCCTAAAAAAAGATATACCTAAAAGTAAGAAACAGGTCGCTCCTAATTTAAATTCTATCCAGCTGTCGACTTGGTGAGCCGTTTACGAGGAGGAATGATTACGCCACGATCCTTTTTTATGCAGCTGTTTTCCAAAAGTGAAGAAAGCCCACCACCACTTTGGGTCAATCCTGTTCGAGCAAATTCTCTTCCTCTCTCTTCCCCTCGTTTCGCTCTTTTACCTCCTCGCGACGACTGGAGCGACAACGCGCTCGGATGACTGACCGACTGGCCATGCCGGCCCGCAGACAAGCTAGCTGGCCTGACGCTCTCGACCAGCGCTAATTATGGTCGCGAGTCACCGACTGCAACGCAAGTCCAGATCGCACTGCCCAGCGAACTGGTGACACATTAATCAATGGTTAGGTTGTGAATTAGCAAGACGCGAAAAGCGTCTCATGGTCGCTGGAGTAGGGGGCCACAGCGCGGGCTATTCTGACCAGCAGCTCTCTTCGGTGGAATCGACGACCACTCAGCTTTTGAACTTGTGTATGTGTGTAGGATCGCCGTCCGATCATAATGTTTCCAGTTTTGCAACAAGTTGATTTGAGATCATCAGCGGAATGCACAAAGTCACATTGTAAATCGCCGACGAAACTGCTCGCTTTAACGCTAAGTCGACAGCTGAGAGAAAGAAAACAAGAGAGCGAGGAGGTCGCAAATGGGTGGGGGAGCTAACAAATATGCCCTTCCAATGAAATAATGTCCGTCTCCCTATTATCTCTTCGATCCCTCCTTTTGGTGGTCCACAAACGCACTCGGCCTCATCTCTCCTGCTTTTCATTCGTTTGACTTGTCTCGCGCAGCATCTCACCATTCGACAGATCTTACCTTATTACCCGAACGTCTCCCGTGACAAACAAAAAGTGTCCTAAGTTGACTCTGGCCAGACCTCGATTTAATCGCGGCCCACATGACCTGCAATCGGACTTCAGGAGCTGGCCCCAATATGCTCCTGCATAAAGAAGTGCATCAATAGCGCGGATATTGATAGCGTAGAAAGAATCGAGTGGATCCGTCGCACTTTTCCGCTCTTTTGCGTCCAGTCATCTGCGTTCTTGTGTTGCGAAAGATCTGAAAAGCATACCCCAGCAGCCGTCCTCCCCGGCGCAAGTTTTCCCTGGTTGTAAGACAATTGGGTCGATATGGGCTTCGTCGTGCCACTAACTGCATGCAGGTCGGCAGCATAGATGCACGTGCGGGAGAAAACTGGAATTTGCTGCTGCGGCCTCAAAAGCGATTGACGCTTTTTTTATCATCTGCGTAGACTAGTCGCCTCGAACAGTTGTCCTGAAGTCCTAAAGTTCCGATGGCGTCAGAGGGATGCTCCATGGCAAACGAGTGGCAAAGCCAAACGAGGAAACGAATATCATGGCCCATTTCAGAGTTTTGTCTTGTGCATTTGTCCCTTTTGGGTTGATTCAGTTGATTCCCTTTTTGATGTGCGCTTTTGTATGTGCTACTCCATAAAAAGCATAGTTGTGTGAACTTTCATTGTTATTCACTTCATAGAGAAGCCATTCATTGCTCGAAAGCATTTGAAAGCATTGAAGCATTGCTCGAAAGCTAGCTTGCGTCTTCGCAGGACCGTGGAAGGTTTGGTGAATGCAGTAGGTGTTGAGTTGACGGTAGTGGAGCGAAAGATAAAGGGAACCAAAGCGGCAAAGCACGCCAAAGGTACAAGTTATCTATAATAGCGCAGAGGGCAGTGAGTGGAACTCTCCAAACTCACCATGAAGGTATAAAGCCCATCGCTCTCGAACTCGAATTTTGTTCTGGGACACCAAAAGAGAAATGCTGATAAAAATTATAGTTTTAGATCCAAAGTGGGCCATTTTTCTCTCCCTAAAAATAACAGAAAAACCGATAAATGTCGACTTAGCGCATTCGATTCGCACTTAAGCGGGCCGGCGGTTCCTTCCAAAGAGCTCTTCGCTGACAACAGAGCAAGCACATACATAATCAATCGCGCTGGAGCCTGAAGCTGTTTCACGCTTCACGATCGCACGCGCGCCACTTGACTTGCGGCGCTCATTCTTGATCTTCCTCTCGCCGTCCGTCGCGTGCACACAGCCACGCGCGCTTCAACATCCTGCATCGTTCGTGCGTCTGCGCTCCACACACGCAGGCAGGGCTCACAGCCGATTTCGCTAGCAGCGACCGCGTCATTCATTCATTCACTCGTCCATTCCCAAGCAGCAAGCGAGCGACCGCTCAAGGACAAACGATACGATGCTTTCCATTCCGCACATATCACGTAATGACCAACGGCGAAGGCGCGCTGAGCGCAGCGCAGACAGCCAGCAGGCGCTGCTCGCACCGCCGCCAGTCCCCATTGCGCTGGCGCTGTTGCCCGACTCGTCGCAGCTCGCGGTGATCGAGACGCCGCTGTCGCCACCGGTCGAGTCGCGCATGACACTGCTGACGCGTCCAGCGTGCTCGCCTCTGACACACATCAGCTCGCGCGTGCGACGGGCGCGCCGTAAATCCAAGAACTGCCGCAACCTGAGCCGCTTCGGCTACGACTACGTGGGTTTCCGGCGTGTCACAGCGCGCGAGACGCTCATGGCAGGCGACCTCGCAAAGATGCATCGCCAGATCTGGGAGCTCGAGCAGACACGCGCGCTCATGCAGTCAATCCAGCTAGTGCGCCACGCGAACGCGGCGGGGCTTGTCGCCGACAAAGTGCGCGACTACTACCTGCACTTTGGGAGGGGGTACGACCCGGCCAAGTGCGCGGACGGCGGCCAGCTGCTCGAGTCGCTGCTGCGCTCCATCATGTTGGACGACGTGCAGTCGCCGGCGTTCCACGATCTCGACACTTTTCTGTTGCAGTGGAAGAACTACTCGCGGTACCATGCCAAGATGCTGCTCGAGGTGGACTCGATCCAACCGCTGGAGAGCGAGGATCCGACGGTGTACATGGTGAAAGTGCAGGGGCTCTCGACGCTGCGCATCTCGCGCGACACGATCAAGTACTTCTTCAAGCCCATCCTGGAGGACGAAGCCATGGTACAGCGGCTCATCGGCCAGGAGTACATCTTCCCGTTCGTGACGCTCTTCTACTTCAACCTGGACGGCCGCGTGTTCAAGATGGAGCCGAGGGCGGACCTCGCAGCGGGGCTCTTCAACTTGGTGAGCGATCCATTTTCAACGGTCAAGCTGCTCGGCGCGTCGCAACTCACAGAGGACGGCTGTCTGCACGCGTACCCAGAGGCCGAGGTGGAAGTGGAGGTGGAGGTGGTAGAGATGATCAACAGTAGTCCTCGACGAGGCGACGGGGATTAATTAATTGAATGAGCTGGAATTTGATTAACGAAAAGTAATAGTATCTATGATTAAAATGCGGCATGGCATGATAACGAGCAAAGCAAAACACATTAACCTGTAATGAGATCTTTCGTAGCAGTGGGCGTTCATTACGATGACTGGTAGGTGGTGCTAATAGTAGATAGGAGCTCTTGGAGGGATGCAAGGTCAACAGGCAATCTGCTACTCTATCCGCGCGTACATGGTGAGGATCACGATGCGGCAGACGCTCAAGAAGCGCTCCCAGCTCGCGAGCAGCGACGCGCGCGTCTCCAGCGCGTGCAGGTACCACACATTCAGCTCGGCGAGCGAGCTATTGGAAATGGATGGGTAGATAGATAACACATAAGGTCAGGACTTAGCCGATGGTTACCAACATGAGAAAGAGACAGCAAGCAAACTGGATTCTTACTCGATGAGCGCGCTGAAGAGGTCGTTGAGCTGGAAGACCTGGATTCCGCAGTCCTTGAGCACGCGCACGATCATCGTGATGAGGTTCTCTAGTAGGTCCTTGAGCTCTTTTGGCTGCGAAAGCCCCGCACCAATCGTCAGGAACTAAGAAATACACAGAGACATAGTACCCCAATTGTCAGCACTGTAGTTAGAACATCCCTGCACAGGAGAAATGACGTACCCCGTGGACGATCAGATAGAGCTTGACCGAGAGGTCGTGAAGGTCCTCGGCGTTGTAGACCGCGCTCATGTGCGCCATCACTGTCTTGCGGTACACCGCCAGAGTCTCCACGTCGTTGATGAGATGTGCTTTCAGGTCACGCAGGGAGTTCGTCAGCCGCGCGCCCAGGTCGAGGCCGTTGGTTGCGCGCACGCAGAGCGGGTGCAGGCGCTCCTGCAGGAACGCAATCGAGGGCCAGTCGTCGCCAACGCGCAGGCCGATCTCCGCGCCGTTCTCGACGACCGGCGGTTTTGTGACATACAGTGCCATCCCTGTGTGTCCTTGGTGGCTGAACAGCGGCGATGCCTTTGGAGATGTCGAAGCTGAAAGTGTCGTTGTAATAGCATTAACACCAGCACCAGCGCTAGAAGCATCCATGCTCGGCGCACTTCGGCCGCGCACGAGCAGCGGTAACTGCGTGCGCTGCGGGATCCAATGCACCATGAGCACGGCTGCAAAGAAGAGCAGATCGTGCCACGTGAGGAAGCCTGTGATACGATGCGTCGGGTGGATTTCGAGCCGCGTGTGCTGCAGGAACATCACGCACGCGTACTTGCTCGCGAGCTTCTCGGAGATGAGATAGAGCTCGCTGATGGCCTTACATGACACGCCGTGAAAGCTGCGGTCCTCCATGGCCGAGTACACGCGGCTGAGGTTCTCCAGCTGGCGCCGACAGCTCTTGAGCGTGCGCTGCGCCTGGTCACTGATCTCGTCCAGGTCTTTCTGCAGTTTCGCAGTGAGCTTCTTGCCTACGAGCCAGCGACCGACCTGGCCGTCCAGCGAGTAGTAGCGCTCAATCATGTAGTGCTGCTGGAGGGGCGGGATCTGGAAGAGCAGCTGCGAGCGAAAGAGACTCGGCTGCATGAGGTAGTGCTCGAGCTTCTCGTACAGGCGATATTGGTCCACGGTGTCGCGCCAGAGCAGCTCCTGCAGTTTCTGTTCGTCACCCAGCACGGGTAGGTCGATGGGCGTGCGCAGGCGGATCAGCAGCGCATCGTTCACGTTGTGGCCCTCCAGCCAGAGCGCGTAGATGTCCTCGTTGATGTGGATCGGGTCCGTCAGGAACGCCTCGAACACCTCGCGCATCATGGTGCTGGTAATAAACTGGCAATAATAATGGGGCAATTGCAAAAGGGTATACTGTCTTAAATAGTGTGGTACACAATGAAATCAGCAATCATGTGGTCAACACTAATTTATACCATTTTGTATGCGACGTGTGAGCAGCTCCTTTGACATGGCTACATTTTGAATTGCTGAACATTATTGCATGGAACCGGAGCCTGGCTTTACGGGACTCTGCTGTTGTGGCGAGGACGCCTGGCGCTGCTGTGGGCGCTGCTCCTCGATCGACTGGGTGTACCGCTGCTGGTGCTTATGCAGCGTCTGCGCGCGCCGCTCCTGGCTCTTGTCGTACGCGTCGTGGAGATGGTCGGTCTTCGCGTTGTAGTCCCGTTGCTGCGCGCGTATCCGATGCAGTCTGCCCACAAAATTCGCGTTCTTGCGCTGCTTCTCCTCCTGGCCGAGCGTGGTGGTCGCGGATGAGGATGAATGCGACTGGGAAGCTCCAGATGACTTCTTGTATTGCTGCCCTAATCCGTACAACTGGGTCTCGGTCACGAATCGTGACGACGTTGATGCGTCCATATTTCGCTCCGCGTGCCTGCAAGTATGCGAGTTGAGAGATAAGAAGAACCTCCCCATTAAAGTAATTATAGTTAGTAAAACACCACATCATCTTACCACAGCAACGAGCTTGTATCGTGGACAGGAGTCTGTCCATGGCGAGTCGGTATCTTCACTTTCCTGCTCAAACGAGTCAATCAACAGAAAACAAACTAGTCAGGAATGGCAGGAAGGCAATCACCTACAGTATTCAATCTAATAGTGCCAAGTAACAGACTTACCGCGAAAGATGTGTGAAATCGAACGTCGCTGTTTTTGGACGAGCCTCTTTGTCGTTCTCAGGTGTTTCTGGAGTTGGTTGGATCAGCGAGGTCCCACAGCCACCAGCCCCATTTTGCAGCCCCGGTTTCTGGTTGAACAGATTGCTGAACTCCTTGTAGCTGATCTCGCCGCTCCCGTCGGTATCCACAGCTTGTGCCAAGCACCGAAATTCTCGATCTGTGAATTGTAAACCAAGTTGCTTCAGCTGCAAATGCAAACACCACGGCAAGTCGCGTAAGCAACTACAAATCACCAATAATCAAATCAGTAGATATCGCACCCCTTGTTGTAGCTCGGAATAGGAGAGATTCCCACTATGGTCATCATCAAACGCGACATACGCGTCGTTGATGCGAGGTGCAAATGCCTTGATCTTGCGCTGCACAGCGGCTCGAATGGTGTCCACCTGCCATACCAAATTTCCACAGTCAGCCCAGCGTGAAAGACAATGTGAAATCTCCATGAGGTTTAGTCATGGAAAAGTTTGTACGAACATCTACGCCCGCAGGTTTCTCCAGAGCCAAGTTGCGAAGGATCAAGAACGGGTTGTGGGGGGTACCGTGGAGCTCCGCCTGCTCCTTGATCCTCGTGTGGACTGTCGGTTTGCCATGGAGGTCTTGCACTGGGCCGAAGATTAACTTCACGAACTCTGAGTACTGCAGTCGGCCGTCCTGGTCCCTGTCGTAGGTGTCAAAAATCTCTTTCACTTGGTCGGGGGTAAGGCGAACCCCTTGGCGCCGCATGTTGTTGTCGAGCTCGTGCATCGTGATGTATCCGTCTTTGTCGACGTCCCAGTCTTGAAAAACTTTGCGGGACTTGCGCGACGCGTACTTCTTGCGGAGGATATTGAGCACGTGGCTCATGTCTGGGTACAGCGCTTGGTCCGACCCGAAGACTGGGTTTCTCGTCGTATCGTGCGATGATGTTAAGGGCTTTGTTGATGAGCTAGTTGTGCCGGTATTTGACGCTGGAACGTCCGGTCGGCCGTAAATGAACCCACAGAAATCCTCATACCGAAGGCTCCTGTGTTCATTCGAACGCATAAGAAGAGTGAGTTTCATCCTATTAGACACAAACAAAACGCTAGCTATATCTATATAACATACGACGATGGTAGAGCGCCAATATACTGGATGATGCCTTCAACTTTCTCGGGGCCGAGGCGCGCGGCGAATCCGAGGGTCTTGATCATCTCTCGGATCTCTTTACCGCACAACCGGCCGTCTTTGTCTCGATCCCAATTGAGGAACGCGACACGCAGACTTCGTTTGCCATCGTATCGATCGCGCAGCAAGTCGCAAAATTCATTCAGCTCTCTGGGGTTCGTCCGAGTCAGACAAGCTTCTGGGTGGCTTTGACTGGGTGTAGCCTTGTGATTATTACTGGAGGAGGAGACGTCTTGGCCTTCGTTCACTTTGATCGCCCACTGCATTTGGGATCCATTCTGAGAGCGAGGGACACCCTCGTCACCTGTTGCTGCTGCTTGGAGGCTCAACTTTGGCAAGCTGTCAACGCAAACCAAGTTAGGAATAAACTTCAGGGGTGAAGGATAATGTTACAACCGTGCCTGTTAAATGGCGGACTTGCCTCTGGTGAACCTGGTTGGGGATTTCTTGGTCGCCCTTCAGCTGTCGCTCGCTGCTTCCTCTCGCACTCTGAGCATATTCCACAATCCGCAGCGTGGGAGCGTGAGATCAGATATCACATCATTCCCTCACAGCATCAACGCGCGACTCACCTGGATTTTGCGCTTGGGGTGCTGTCTTTTGGCTGTCTTCGCCGCCACGATCAGTCTCCTCGCAGTCACGGACCCGCTTTTGCTCGATGCGGAAGCTGTTGCCAACAAAGCGGATTCTTTCCGAGACGGTGACGACAGCACCGCTTCTAGAGCCTGACTGCGGGGCGAAGTCGCTAGCGAGACAGACAAAGGATGCTGATGCAGATTAACATGCCGGGGGCTGACAGCGGACGCCGGGCGTTGGTGCTTTGCGTTGCTGCTGCCGTTCAGATGGCGTCGCTCGCGCATTCTCCACACTGCAAACACACAGGAGGATACTGTCGCTGCTGCTGCTGCTGACTTGACCTCTGTGCTTGCAAGTACATGAGCTGGCTGTGAGCTCTTCCGCTGTGTGGGGCTGACGTCTCCTTGCGCATCTAAAGTTGTTATAAATACCTTCACATTAGACAAATATAGCAGATAGATATACGTTTGGTCACTCCCACTTACCCGCAGAGATGTGTGCCGTATCTTCCTTTTTATTACTATTCGCGTTATATACAATCCATCAGCAGCCTCTACATCATGCTCTTATCTTCTTCGCCAGCAAAGTACTCGCTCTCGCTCTTATTCTGTCCGCTTGTTGGCACGAAGAAGTGGAAGCCCATGGACGCCACACCGCAGAGCGCAGCGCTCGTCACGACCGCGCGCGGACTGCGCAACTCCCCCGGTAGAAGCGCGAGTCCAGCCGAGAATCCGCCTAAAAACGGATTGAGCAGGTCGTTCTTGCCGCGGATCTTCTCGAGACTGCAGGACACGCCGCCGAAGATGCCGAGGAAACTCGCAAAGCCCAGCATGTTGCGGCCGCAGAGCCACGCGAACGACTTGACCATCTCTTTCGGCACACTTGCATTCTTCTTGCCGGCGATGCGCTCTTCCCACAGCGAGTTTGGGGCGCTGAGCAGCGCGTAGCCGTCCACGCCGATCGTCCACGCGAGCCCGGCGCCGAGGCCGCGATACACCAGCAGCGCCGTGGACGAGACGCAGTCGGAGGATGTGGTCTTGCTGTTGGTACTTGGGTCGTTGGGCTTCGCGTTCAGTACGGGAGACGAGGACTCGGTGCGCTGGTCTACGATGTACGACGCGGCCATCGCGGTGACGAGCATGGGCGCTAGCGGAGCCGCAGTGAGCGGCCAGCGCGGCGCGACACCAGGCGGTACATTCCGTCTTGCTCCCCACATCAATAATGCTGTTTGTTGTGGAGCTTCAAAGCAATGCAACCAGTTGGATGGAATTCGGAACCGGAGCAGTTGCGGTACAGTGTACCGAAAATAATGGTACAATAAATAACTACCGTTTTTAATGGCACAAGTGGCTTTATAGAACCGACACCTTTGAATTTCCAAACCAGAAGCCCGCCAACAAAACGACCACTTCATCGTTATAGTGCAAGAGAGGCTGGAAGAGGCGAAGGAACGCATGGCACTGCGGGCGATGGAGAGCACTACGCTGCTGCAGCAGGAGACAGAAGATACCGACGCAGGTGCCAATGGCAGCAGATGTGCTGGTGGCGACTCACCAGGTGCAAGCACGACGGCTGGCGATGGACAGGAACTCAGTGAAAGCCAGGACCAGCAGGCAGCGGACCCAACGGAAACACGAGTCCAGAGCAAACAGGAGCAGGATGAGCATGACGACAGCCAGTACAGACTCGAGTTCTCTGCAGCGCAGGTGGGCGTGAAGATGCAGCAAGCGAGGCTGGAGATGAGGATTGCGGCGGATGAGCAAATGCTCGTGCTGCGGAAACAGATCGTGGAGTTGGAGCACCAGATCCAAGATCTCAAGCGCAGCAACGCGCAGGCAGCGGACCGATACAACTTGCTGCAGAATGGCGTCGACACGATCATGAAGGACCATAAGCGTACGTTGAATGGCATGCGGGACGATTTGCATGTGGACAAGCTGGTCGCAGCGCTGGAGGCAGAGAAAGCTACGCGAGAGAACCTGCACGCTGCGTTTGAGAAGCAGAACGTCACTCTGCAAGCTGCGCAGGAGCGGGTCGAGTCCTTGAGCGCGCAAGTGTTCAAGTACCAAAAGACGGAGACAGTGCTCGCGCAGTCCATTTCGCATTTCCAGCACCGCTTCGATAACAAGGACCAGCAGCGCGTCGCATCGCTGGAGCGCGTCAAACACGATTTAGAAGAGAAACACCGCGAGGACACGGCATCACTGCGCCGCGAAGTGGAGATCGCCAAGCGCGCAGAGCAAATGGCTCAGGAGCAACTACTCGCTTTGGAGAAAGAGACTCGCGCATTGCGACAAAACGCCCAAGCTGCACTCGCGATGCAGGAGAAGAAAGGTGACGTGGAGGAGTCGTTGCGCTCCAAGATCGATCAAGTAGAGACCGAAAAAGCAGTGCTAGTGAGGAAAGCAGAGCAGCTTCAGAGAGCAGACAGCCAGCTCCGGAGTAAAGTGAAGACACAAGAGGACGAGCTACAGGAAGAGCGCAACCAGAACGCGCTGCTACGTGAAGAAGTCAAGGAGCTGACCAAGATCGCGAGCGACCTGATGGAGATGGCAGAGAAGCACCAGCAGGAAAAACGACTGAGGACTGGACGTGACGAAGACGGCGAGTTTCTGGCGGCGCGCAAGAAGAGATTACGGATGTCTATTGGGTGAATTCCTTTCTTACGAATCAAAAGGACGTACTTACACAACAAACCTTTCTCGTTCTGTCTTTCGTTTCCATGCCACTGCAGGACCTTGCTTCTTGTGGTTGGTGCTCACAACTCTTCATTCTCTTTCTCTTCTCTCTCATTCTCTTTACGTTATCTGGTGCAGAAGTTGATGTGCCTTTCAGCGCGGACGCGCAGATTTCGATGCTGCTTGCTCTCCAGTGTGCTGTTTCGACTTACTTCTTTCCTTTCTGTTGCACAGCATCAAAACACACATGTGATTACGACCATTTCGAATCTGATCATGAGCAGAAATACCAGGATGGGAAGCAAAGCGCACCTTCTTCTTCTTCTTGCTGGACTTCTTGGACACGCTGCTTGATGCAGTGGACGCTGCTTTGTCGTTTCCAGCGTCGTCGTTGTCGTCATTATCGTTGTCTTCAGTTGACGCCACTGACGCTGATGCGGGGGGAGCGCTGTCAGTATTATTAGATAGTTTCTGCTCGACCGGCTTTGGCGGCGACGCTTGTTTCTCAATCGCAGGTGGAGCTGGAACCGCAACGTGAGCTGCAGCGACTTCGGCTGGCGCTGCAGGTCGCGGCTTTTCGACAACTCTCGGTGGAGACACCGGCTCTGCATCTACCGACTTTGGCGTTGGAGATGCAGGCTTTGGAGCAGGCTTCTGTGGAGATACCTCTTTCACTGGGGTCGGAGGCTTCGCATTCGCGACAGGCACTGCAGCGTGCGGCTGGAACGGCGGCGCTTCCACAGAGAGCGGCTGGAACGATGGCGCGTCCGCCGAGAGCGTGGAGTGCGGCTCTGGCTTGTTCAAGCCAAGCAGATCCACACTCTCCACGGCTTTCGCACCTGCTGGCGGCGCAGAGTCGCGGTGACTGTGGCTTTGTTGCTGCCCATGGCTATGTCCGTGGTTGTGGTCGTGGTCGTGGTCGTGGCCATGACTGTGGCCGTGCTGTTCATGGTTATGCGCATGGGAGTGTCCATTCGGCGCAGGCATTAACGGCTCGGGGCTCTTGTACCCTCCACCGCCGCCAGTCTTCTTGGCAACGTCAATGCGCTCAAACTCGCCTTTCTCGCTTCAAGCAACACGCGCGCACACGTCAAATATGAGACTCCATGCGTACACACATGCACACACACAGCAAAGCAGCCCACAAGCGCATGGAGAGAGAGAGAAGGCATATGCATACGTACGTGTGCAGCGGCTTGGTCTTGGGCAGCAGCGACTCGCTGCCGTCGAAGCGGTCGTCCTCCTTGGAGAAACAGCAGCCCATTGGATCGGATCAGTTGATTGATTGTATGGTCTTCTTCCCTCACTCGCTCGCTTTCTTTGGCTTCTGAGAGCGAACGGCTCGCAGTAACTCGTAATGGACGCCGAATGGAGCTTTCCGCTTTGGTTCGTGCTACTTCACACCCTTTCACCAAGATCGAGTGTTACTTTTTTCCCGGCTGCGATCCTTGGATTGCTGCACTTTCTCGTGTTCCACCCCTGCGTGTGACAGACAGAATGACCAGATCGGAGAGCCTGACATTATCAGACTGCGGTCCGTTTTCCATTTGGTTTGTCAGACTTGAGGACAAGGAATCTGCTTTGGTTTGGCAACGGACTTGAAATGTTTTCCTTGACATTTCCTTTCTTGACGCTCCTGAGTTTGATGAGAGGTCGTGAGTGACGAGATAGCTTCTCATGCTGAGGTTAGTGCGTCGAAGCAACTATCAAAGCGGAGAAAGCGATGGAAACGTGGAGCTACAAAGCAGCGCCAGGAAGGTAGCATCGCTGTCTGTATTGGTAGCTAGCTGGCTACTGAAGATGATGGACGAGCTGAACCTATAAGGAGAGGTTATCTGCCAGTCGCGCTCACTCACACTCGACGTCATTGAAGTAAAACTGGTGTGAGCGCGGCTCCGATCGCGGCATCCGCAGCATGCTGGATCTGTAGCTGATTCGGAGGATCCGACAATCTTGCAGCGAGAAAGTGCCGCAAGAGCTCATTGCGCACTAGCGCCGAGCCGGTGCCAATCATCCTAGGACATTTTCACACAGAGTCACAACATGAGTAATGTGAGTATGGACGTTCAGCACACAAAGGGGATATCAAGTCACTCACTTTCGCGTGGACACCGAGGCTTGCAGCTCTCCAGGAACCATGCCGAAGAGATTGTTGATCAGCCCTTTGCAAAGCGCGGCGCTGATATCCCCCAGCGACCAGTTCGTCATGCACAGCTGCTGGATGCTCCCTCTCATCGATGGGTCTGCGCGTTCGCCATTGAGTGTTGGAGTGAAGATAAGCTCCGTGTCAACCTTTGCCATTCCGAGGTCGATGAGGCGCTTGTACGAGTGACCATCATCGTGTTGGCGCTGTTGCGGATTGGTGGAGGTCGTTTGAAGCTCCTGGATCCAGTCTTGGCACTGCTTCACGAGCCACGCGTAAATGTTGCCGCTACGTATGGTCCGCAGGATAAAGAACTCAGTTGCAGGCATCACTCAAGAAGAAGCCTCATGAGCATCACAAACTCACCCAGACAACGACGCAGCGACGCCGACGAACTGGTTCTCAAACAGGAACGGACGAATCTCGAAGCTTTTGCTGGTATTCTGGATCTCCGCCACTTCGTCAGCTGAGAGCAGCATCGCCAATTGAGCAGACGTGCCAAAGTTGACCACTAAACAGTGCCGAGAATCAGTACGAGACCCGTTGTAGCAACAGAGCCAACAGTGCTGCATCACGTACATGTGAGGTTGGTCTCCAATTGCGAACGGCAGTTTGGCTGCTGGCACTGCACAAGCGCAGCAATCACAGAGCTCGGGTGGTCGCCGATTGGAACATACACTGGGATTCCATTCGGCAGCTCAAACAGTGTCTCTGCATCGACGTGGCCGATGATCTCTCCCGGTTTCTTCACCACTGGCAGCATCTCGAATGGGATCTTGAGTGCGGCAATCCTAGCGATTGGAGAGTGATAGATGAGTTTGGCATGACTCGGACAGGGTTCTACACATGGGTAAACAAGCACTCACGTTTGCTTGTTCCAAGTTGCGCTCTGGAGATCAAAGCCGCCCCAGCTGAACGCGTTGGTGGTGTCGATGGTCGCGTTTGCTGGCGAGTGGTGACCGCAGAGCACGAACGCGATGAAGTCCTGGATCGTACCGCACGCGTCGAAGCTCTCGAGCGATTTCGGTGCATTCACTAGTGTGTGCGCGAAGGTCGCAAGTCCGTACCCCGTCGCGAGTGGCGAAGTTGACGAAGCTCCATTCTCACTCGCATTCTGGCAGATGTCGTTATTGCATTGCTCCAGGAACGCGGGTGAGCAGCGCTGGTCCTGCCATGTGACCAGCTTGCTCCACGCTGGTTGCTCTTGTTGCTGCTGGGCTGTATCGGGTGCCTCACTCTCTTGCTCAGAACTCACAAAGAGACCTTGCACCTGAGCTGGCACCGAGGAGCTACACCACCACATGATCCCATGCATCTACAACCACACATATCCACTCGTATCAGCGTCATCGCTCGATAAGATACATAGCCCGCATACATGTAAGCACAAACACACCTGTCCGCAGATGCCAATCGACGAGATCTGCTCGCGATGCTCACGCGGGAGCGCTACGATCGCTCTGTGCACCGCAAGCAGCACCTGCTCCACCGACTGCTCGCCCTGAACAGCGACCTGTGCTGCTGCACCGGTAGCTGAGACATTAGGCACGTCGTCCAGCGCCACGTAGGACGCGGCGAGCAGCTCGTGATCGACGGAGGCGCGCACGACCGCGCACTTGACGGCCGTAGTGCCAACGTCCACGCCAAACAGGCTCATCAGCAATTGGCTCGGATCGTGGCTCGAGCCAATTCCTGTTTGAGCGAGAATTCTCACCACTTCAATACATTGTCTATTGAAAATTCTCACTTCTTTTCCAACAACCAAACTACTATGCAGATACCACAAAAGCTTGCTGAGCTTTCATACCTGAACGTATAACGTGCAGGTAAACAAGACGTACACACCTCATTCCAATCCATAGCGTTTCCAGAGACGCACAAAGTGTCGCTTGGTGCACTCACTGGAAGATGCGGCCGCCATGGTGAACCACCACAGTCTCGTCGTTTTTTTCTGACTTCACGTTTGCTCCAGTTCAGCGAACGCGAACCGTGCAAGAGATATTCGCAACGCCTCTCTTTGGTTTACATGTGAAGCAGTTGATACTGACGCCAAATGTTGCTGTTGCGTTGTCGATGCGCTTGATCATAGACAACAGAGACGGTCCTTCCGAGTACGTCCTGACACAGAGGGTGCGAGTACACCCGCCACGCTCGTGACAGTCGCGACAGGGCCACGCTTTGTCGGGAAACACAAGTTTCTCGACGAAAGACTCACCAGTGGGTCTGTCTGCCTGGGCTGGAGTCAGACGCCTGAAGCTGTCGTGAAAGCGCCGATTTCCCACCGTGATCGCTTTCGTCGCCCTCGTAGTCTTCCGTCCCAGCCCCTTCTTTTCATAATCCAAGTGATCTCGAGGGCATCCGCGGTAATCGCGATGGTCGTGCGATCGATCACTGGTATAATAACTTTCTTCTTAGCCGTAGTTTTTGATGGCCTTGGAGGTGAAAGCGTCGCCTCTGCTCGCGCCCATGGCCGAGGAAGGCTTGCTCTATCGTCGCGCGACCTCAAAATGAAGCGAGAAGAACGAGGAGAGAGAAAGTTGGAGAAGAATGCATTTTTTTACAAGCTGCTGGCGCATTTTGAAGATGATGACGATGTGAGTGATAGTGACGACGACGCTTAAAGAAAGGAAACAAGCAGGACAATGAGCGACGCGGACGAGGCGAGCCAGGGCCTGAAGATGCACCTGTCGACAAATGACTACCGCGTCTTCGTGAGCTGGATGGAGAACCCGTGCAACTTCGCCGCCATCCACGTGAAGGCCAAGAAGACCACGATCGACGGTGACAAGAAGAAGATCACCAAGCTACAAGTGTTCCGCAAAATGGCCAAGCACCTGTATCGCCAGTCCAAGACAGCGAACCTGCCATGTCTGTCGGCTGCTGACATGCAGCAGCGATGCAACACGTACAAGCAGCGATTCGGGAAGACCATGGAGTCGTGCAAAGCGGAACTGCGCCTCTCGAAGGAGATCGCGAAGTGCATGTCGGTCCCGGAGAAGCTGGAGCTCTGTTGCCCGCATTTCACACACATGAGGGAACTGTTTGGCGCGAACGTGTCCGTCCTGTCATTCGCCCCGCCAAGAGGGCGAACGGTCAAGCTGCAACCACTGTCGAGGATGGGGACGAGCATGGTGACAGCGCCATCGAGAATGCGGAAAATCGTGCAGCCAGTACTGCCGAGTCGGGCATGGCTACAGAGGATGACGCTGCAGTATCGAGTTCCGACAGCTCCGAGAAAGTGAGACCCCAGATTCCTTTTCCACAAGCGCAAGCTGGAAGTAAGTGACCGCCGGTTGAAGGAGGAAGAGCGGGAGGAACGAGAGCACGAGAGAGCTTTCGAGAGGGAACAGCGTCGTCTCGAGCATGAAGAACCCCAAGAGACTCGAGACCAGGAGCTACTGTTGGCGCTCATCAATCAAGGCAAGTCGATGGAGGAAATCCGAGAGTATCTCAAGTTGGTAGGAGAACTGCAAGCATCGTCCACTCCCGCACCGGATGAGCAAGCTTAGCCCCCGCGTAGTCGTGCAACACCTCCATGCTCGCGACGTCATGATCTAGTGTAGTATTCTCAAAAATCGAATTCGATATCGTCTTCTTTCAGAGTCTTGAACTGTCAATGGTTTGCTCGCAATATCAAAGCGTCCGTCGATTACTCCGCTGATTAGCTTCAAGATGCTGCCTCCGGAATGACGGAACACCAGCCTGCTGCTGCTGTGGTGATAATCGAACGGCAGAAAAGTCGGCGGACCTGATCTATTCAACAAGGGTTATCTATGGAGTTTGTGATAGAGCGGACATTCGCCAACACGCAGATTTTCAAAGCGTCAATTACAGATTTCGACTCCGCGTTTCGCTTCAGTGAGCTCCGGTATAAACGCTGAAAGACAAGGGTGGTTAATTGACAACACGTACCATATTTCTACACAACTGATATGTTTTCCTACTTCTGACTGCTCATTTTTTCAAGAACACAGCCACCTTGAATGTCCAGCGGCTCGTCGGAGTAACAGAGGACATAGTCGAGCTCCCTCAAGGTCAAAGAGCACGAGTAGCTCCTGTGGGGTGACGTCGTGGAAACCTCTCAGGAACGCAAACAGCTGGCTTGACACGCACTCCACGTACTCGCGTTTGCTCGCGTGGGTCAGGGGGACCTTGCGTCCATCCGGGATCAAGTCCACGACCTACTGAGGTTGTTGTTCCTGGTGCTTTCCTGATCGGCCTTCGACACTGAAGTACAATGTGTCCAGAGTCTTACCATCGCCGTCGTCCTGGGCTAGTACCACTTTCACCAGGCACCGGTACTCTACTGGATACACGTACTCCAGGTCGCTGAGCGAGAGCGGCACTCCCAGCATGATCTTTAAGAGCGGCAGCGCCAAGTGGAAGCCGATCGTATAGCCCTCGAGCATGGCGCGATCGATGAATCGACCTGCAACGAAGAAGTAGAGCAGGTGATGATCACCAATGTTCTCGCGCAAGTTTGCGTTCAGGTACATGCTCTTGCTTGTCTTCTTAGTGCCAACTGGATTGAAGACGCCGCTAGTTGTCAGTGCACAGCCCACCCATTCGTCATAACGCTCATGCGGACGACTACCGAAAAGGCCGATGAAGTGCAACTCAATGGCGTGGCGCACGCTCTCTTACGGGGTCGCGGCGAGTAGCTCCAGGGAGTCGTCGAGCAGCTTTTTGTTGTCATCATGAGATACAGTGACCTCGACGAGTCGCTCGTCGGCGAAGACCACCAACTTCTCGGCGGCTTTCGCGAAATGCGCGTACTTGGTCAGAAACCCCTGCGATGACATGTGGATAGCCTCGTGAAGCTCCTGGTTAATAGCGTGTCCGTCGCTCTTGGCTACTTCATCACTGGACACAGCAACACGCACCGGGTCCGCCTTAGAGGCTTCGACCAGCTCGAGTTGACTCGCATCAGCGCTCTTGTTGAGCGCATCTACGATTAGTTAGTTAAGGTGAGGTATATTATGTTACGCTACGCGAACGAGCATATCCATTCTTCTAGCTACACTGCTTTTGCAGCTTCGACTCGAAGTGAATTGGT